>JBBPMC010000483.1:0-21638 GCA_038090115.1 Strobilomyces echinocephalus | reverse complement strand
TGGTCTTCGTGCTTCATGTGCCGAAGGCTGCAGGGAGACCTGGGGAGAAGTTTTCTCGAGCGAGGGCATCGTTTGGTTTTGCATTACGAACCATTCCACCGCAAGAACTAAGTACAAAGCGTGGCTCGCGCGGATGAGTGTCGAAGGCGGCGGAAAGATGATGCGTTTGGATGAATCCAAGGGTGATCTGACTAGGTGGAAAGATAAGCTCCAGGACCTTCTTCGCCAGAAATAATCCACGTCATGTGTGGATGACAGTTTCATACTTTTCTGTGTGATGGGCCGGGTTCGCGGAGCCCATCGTAGTACATTCCAGGAGCAACTATATGGTTAGTAGTGTGAATGATAATATTACGCCCCCGAGTCAAGATGAGAGGACGAAAGCTACATTGCATGTACCGCCGGAAGATTAGGTCAACGGGAAGTCTCCTGTAGCATCAGGATTGTGAATCTCCGAGTGAATCACGGGTGAATGGCCTGGGACATCGATGACGCGGAATTTCATCATGATTGACGCCCCTCGATCTTCGCCTGAAATGTCGAAGTTCGAATAGTGAACGTGCTCACCAGGTATGCGCCAATCAGCGTCATTTGCCGTGTCTGTGGCATCTGCCATCGCTGGCGAATGAAAATAGCCCGAGGGTGTTCGAGCCCTGGAACAGAAGACGCGTTTCTGATGGTTTGGATGGTGACGTTACCTGACCTTTGACTGGAAGAACATGCGGGAATTCGTATTATGTGGTTTGGGCGTTGGGTAACTTACAATTGGGTTGGCGTTGAACAGATGGTCTACAACACTTCGTATAAAGGAAGTTGATTTTTATCACGTGATGACGACGCGCAGTGGTTCTGTTTCCAACTTCGATTCTCGTATCGTGTCTTCTATCATTCTGCGTCCCATCATCTTGTATTTATTCTTCAGTTAATCTTGAAATCAATGTTCTTCTTATTCAGAGCACTCTTTGCCCACTGGCTCGTCTTCCTCGATGCCCTCCAACGGTCCAGCTTCTGGGGCGATACCGCACAACCGCTCTTGTCAACCATCTTCCCGAAGTTCATCGAAGGTGGTCCCACCTCTCCACCATATGAAGTTTATGCACCATGGGCTCCAGAACCGTCAGACTACAGTGGTTTTGTCGACCTTGCGACGATATGTTTCGCTCCCACGATCCTTCAGCTGCCAATGAACTTTTCTTGTACGGTTGGCCGTCCAGACTATAATCTCGAGGGAGTATATTCACAGGAATTTTCACATCGCTATACCTTCCCGGGTATCGCTCCAATCCCCCAGTTCACAAAGGCTACGGTAAGTCGCTCTGGCACTCTGACAAAGTATCTGACACGTGCCCGACACAAGGAGGATCACCCGCCGACGAACATAGTCCCTTATTTGGCACCCTGGCTTAGCTTTTGTCCTGTTCTGGCTTGCATCGTGTACATTCAATCACTATTACATTTGTATATGCTCCTGATGGTGCGTGTTTCGCTCTTCTCTGCAACACTTGATAGCTGAGCCAGGGATTAGATACCGTCCCTTTTCAATCACTGGTTCGAGGATGTGTTGGTTTACGAATCGCTGAGCCCTGACACGCTACTTGGTTGTTCTTGGCTCCTTCAGACAAGTCTATGGATGATCCCCTGGTACATTGGACATGTCACTTGCAATGTTGGCTCTTGTCTCTTTCGACGAGTTACTCTACCATCGGTCCGTCTACAAAGTCCGCAAATTGTACTCACGCGGGAGGATGGAAAAGTGGTTCCGGTTGACCTAACAAACAATCACTTGGAAAGCGCTGACAACGGTACACGGTCGTCCTCCGAAGCAGCAGCTTTGGTGATATACGACGAACGAGATGCGACCCCTGAAGACCCACAAGCTCATGGATTGACGCAAACTGCCTTTTCAGTCAGCGAAAAATGCATTACCAGCCCAACAGAACTCGTGGCGCTGCCTGTCCGGCCAATCCGTAGTCAGAACGAACGACCAGATGGAACCAGTGTAAACATGGCCACAGACATTCGAGGAATCGGACCTGGATCGCACGCAATCAAAATTTCCGAGTATATCAAGGCCACGAACGAGCCTTTTCTACCTACTAAGAAGGATACTCGCACCGCTCCTGTCCTCGAACGATATACCCCCGACAGAAAGGGCACATGCGACTCTGGCGGAACCAGGAACTTCAACTGGAAATCTGTAGTAATGAGCCCACGGAGCACCGTCGATGATCCTGACCCTGGAACCTTATCTGGAGCCCCGAGCACGCCGACTTGCTCACTCGCAGAACCGCGGCTCATGGCAATTCCGGTGCAAGACGTACGAAGCGCGCATCTGTACGACGGTTCTTCACCTGAACAGATTAACGCGACGACTATCGACACTTCCATGGACGACCAAGACGCAATGTCGCCACATCTGCCTGTCGTCAATCTCCCGTCACTGGCTGTGACACGCGAAGATGTGCAAATCGTGAATACAGATCCTGTGATGTTTGTTACACTGGACCTCGCGACACGTTCGCCCTTTCAAGTACCTTCTTCGATGGGACCGCCGATCGTGAATATTAATTGCGGCCGTCTCACTCAGGTCGAGGAGCAAAGCCCATCACTGGGTACCGAGGTGCTTGGCTATGATTCTTCGCGAGCAGGATGTGCGTTCAGCGCGGGGGTTCTGGAAGACGGATCAAGAGAGTCAAATCCTTTGACTAACACGAGCGGAAGCTTATTTGTCATCGCCAATACTAATCCAACCGCTACGACAAAGGAGGCTGAAGCGGGGGATCCAGAGACTGAAGTTTCACGCGAGACTCATCAATACCAGACAAATGGAAAGGATCGGGAGGCAAGCATCCGCTGTGTAACGAGAATCCGTCATCGCGCCGTCCCGGACTCGGAATCGTATGACAAACTGGATTCTGTAACTGCCGAGGAATTTGATGCTGTTCGACCATCTGGTCACTCTGGTGCTTTGGCGACAGAACCTTCGGTTTCGAAGCTGTCTGTGCAGGAATCAGCGTCATCGGACAAAGAGGCTAGGTCGCTTCCAGTGATATCTACACTAGGTGGACGACTGTCTTCGCTATCAGAACCAGATCGGACGTTATCAGGCTCTATACATGCACCATCGAAATCCCTGCTGACCGACATCGATATCGATCAACTCTCTGACCTTTCCCAGGCGTCAAACTTTATGCACCATTCTATACCCTTGACGAAACCTGATGATGCAAAAAGTGATATAAAAGTGGTCACCGAGACTGCAACCCGACATGACGAGAGCAGTCGTGACCACCGTCAGTCTCTCCCAGGTCCAGAAGGAGTTGAGATCCAGCCCCACCTGCCAGATTGCACTGCGATGCCAAAAGAAGTATCTGGTCTGGATATGATACCAAAGGATTCATCCACTGCCAGATCTTTGAGTAGGGGATTGATGGTTGGGGCAGTTGGTCAGAAAGGAGCGCCAACCAACTGGCTGAACAACGATTGTGCTACGGCCAGCATTGAAAACTGCCACATGCATAACTCCGCGTCTGATCTGGTTGGCTTCAGTCAACAAAGTTGGCGAGTGCTGTTTATTTTTCTGCGGAGAGTACTACTATAACGACTGATTTCGTCAGTTCACATCTAAATGCGTCAGCGACCCACGATATGGATGCATTACCCATGCAGCAGGTTCTGCATTATGGAATTCCTAATACCACTCCGTCGCAGAGTGAGAGTACTCCCGCGGCAGAAACTGGCTCTACTCCGATGGACGTAAGATCGATAGAGCGGCAAGAAAGGTGGGTTAGTCGGGTTAATGATGACATTATATTGACTACCTTTGCTTGACGCGAAAGAATGTTGGTACCACGGAGAATATTGCTGCAGAGGTTGCGCACCAGTCAACTCATTGGAAGTAGAAACCCGACACATGTTACTCTTGGATGATTTTGATTACTAGTTGATTTGTATCCATCGTCCATATGAGAGGGTCATATCCCTAATGTAGACTATTTCAAACTCCGCTTCTACTGCGCAAGCCAGGATCCTCGTCCCACCCGACGTCAAGACACATTTCCGGGTTCCTTTTCTCCCTTCAAGTCTACTGTGAGTATCGTCTCTCCGACCTTCTATGCACTTTGGGGAATTCTACGCGACGGAAGCACTCCTAGGTGCTGGATGGCTCGCGACCAGCACGGATGATCTTACTGATCTTGCCACCCCAGCCAGAGTCAGTGCGAACCAAGTTTCGCGGTATGTCGTCACTTCGACTCACCCGCGCGCATGTTGATCGACCAGGACTGGCAGCTCTCGACGCAAGAACTCGTTTGCCCAGCATGCTCATTTCCAAGAAGAACAGGCGCATCATTTACGAAAACCTCTTCAAAGGTTCGTGGTCGTCCCCGTCTCTGAGGTTCGTGGCGCTGACCTGATATCGTCTCTTCGCACACCATTCTGCATCATCTTCGGTCGGGGGTTTCCAGAGGGTGTTCTGGTCGCCAAGAAAGACTACAACGCACCTAAACACGAAGACCTCGACGTCCCCAACCTTGAGGTCATCAAGGCGATGCAGAGCCTGACTTCCAAAGGACTCGTCAAGACCCAGTTCTCGTGGCAGTGGTACTACTACGTGCTGACGCCCGAGGGCGTCGAGTACCTCCGGGAGTGGTGCGTCCCTTTGGATCGCGTGGCGTAGGCGTGCTCACCGGACCCTAGGTTGCACCTCCCCAACGAAATTGTCCCTGCGACGCACAAGCGCGCCGCTCGTCCCCCCCGCCCGGCAACCGTTCGCCCCGGCGCTGGCGAGGGTGCTGCTCCCCGACCACCTCGCGGTGACCAGGAAGGCTACCGGAGAAAGGAAGGTGGCGCACCCGGCGACTACAGGCCAGCCTTTGCGGGTGTTGGTCGTGGTGGACCTTGAATGTGAAGCTGTATACTCGCCATGTCTCTTGTTATTCCCAAAAAATGTGTATGGGCATGTCGCAAGTTTATTCTATGCTGTATGCTGTCTTCGTCAACCCATTCACCTGGCTGATCTACATCATTGTCGAACGACGTTCAACTCTTGAAGTTTATTTCTCTCCGGGAAGTGACAGATACTCATGCTCGTACAGCCACCGGGAGAGCGTCGATTTCTAATGAGCCTTTCAACTTCCACAGGTCACGAGCAAGTGAGTGCACTTCGCCCGCCGGCTATCATGTAGCTCGCGAAGGTCGGCTATGTCATACCGTTCTCTGCGTCCGAGTTGGAAATTGTGAGTAGTTGAAAATCCGGGTGAGAGCTTGTACCACACAGGACGATCGCTCTGAGCGACAGCACGGCCATACACATGGTGTCGAGTTCAACCAGCATGACCGCCAGGCTATCGAGCGGCCACGTGAAAGAAACCAAGAGCTTATCTCGGGTCTATCAAATTGAAACGAAAATGGATATTCGAGACCACATCTAAGCTGAGTTCTCTAAGCCCCAAGTTTGGAACCAGAGGTAATGTATCATCGACGACAAGCCTTGGTATCCGCGGTCTTTTCGAACCACATCCCTTTGGTTGATGCATCATATCCTATTTCGTACCCAACACTGATCCAAGGCATGTGTGGTAGAAGTATATATACTCTAGTTGAATTATTATTCTTCCAGAACAGACAGCGTCAAGAGATCTACAAGGAAATTCCGATGATGACATTGCGCATTTCAGACTACAAGGGGGGTGTAAAACGTCACACCGTAAGTTGAGGGCACCCGGGCCTAGTCAGGTATACGTCATTCTTGAAAACCGCCCAGTCATGCTCGAGAAACGCGACCGATCCGACGTCATTGGGTATCGCGATTTGGAATCGTCCCAGTCTGACTTCCAGCGGTCCCAGACACCCGGCGACGGCGGGGTGCGCGCACGCTCGTCGGTATAGGCAGCGAGCTGTTCGTCGCCAGAGTCGTTGAGTACGTTAGACTCCTGCTTGCCCATCGCGCTGTCATCTTCATTGCGCCACTTCTGGATATACTCGATCCAGTCGGTACTGTCGTCCACGACCGTGTCATCGGTGACTGACTCGCCGTCTTCAGAAGGTTGGAAGGGATGGAAGGGATGAATGGCTCGTTGCTGTCCTCCAGCATATCCACCTCCCGAGGCCTGACTGCCCTGTTCCTGAGGCTTTCCTCCGCTTCTGAGACCCTCGCGTCTTGGACGAGCCCCGCCCTGCGGAGCATCATCCTGGCCTGCTTCGGATCGGGAGTTGGACCCGTTTGAAGTTCCGGCAGCGTTGAGGTGATCGTACAAATGCTGTATTATGGCAAACATCGAAAGCGCATGGGGTGCAAGTGTCGCTACTCGAGTTAGGGAGACGGTCATGTCCGTGATGACGAATGGTTCCGAGCGAACCAAGCTAGCCAGTTTGCCTCCAGTACTAAAGACGACGAAGTGTGGCAGAATATGACTCTGGAGAGGTCCGAGATGCGGGAAGGGTGGAAAATGAGTTTCGTGCTCCAGCTCCAAAGGGTGAACCTTCAGTCGACATCCCGAACGGTGCAAGAACCACAAGACCTGCCTGCTTGTCTTTCAGGTATATCTTGTTCAGTTCTTGTAAGACTTCCAGTTCCGGAATCAAGACCCATTCTGCCTGGTCAAAGAGAAATGCCAATCTGCTCGCACTGCGACAAGGGTCAGAAAATTCGACTTCGGAATGGGAGAGATACGCACAGTGCATCATATTGTGCCTTGTGTCAAGGTTGAGTTTTCCATATTCTATCTCCCAGACGTACTCCAACTTGGTAAGCTGCAAGACGGCACTGGTCAGTACAACTGTCCTATGCGCCGAGATCCAGACCTACGGACCGCTTCTTGTTCGATGGACTTGGCTATAACGTGACAGAGTTTGACTGCGCTCGCCCTATTAGTAACGAGACAACGACCATCGTTTGGATCTGGGTCGCATGCTGCAGTTCTCTGCGCCCTACGAACAGAGCGTTCGATTCTTCTGTTTTTCGGCGGGATGCAAGCATCTGAGTCTGGCTCCTCTACTGGGTCATAGTTTGAGGATGTTCGCGGAACTGGACTGGCCTCGTCGGACAGCCTACCCATGGTTGGAGGACGCGAACCCGGTGTCTGCAAACGAGTCTTAGTTGGGGTGTCTAGTAGTAAAGGTGACGATGCTCGTTGATCAGAGGCCTCTTGTTGAGAGTTTTATATTTGCCAGTGACTGTGTCACCTGCGTGCCGTTCTGTTCCACTTTACCTATTGATCTCTCATCTCAGTTGTGTTTGAAGCCCGTGATGCGGGACCTGAAAGTAGCCCAGCTATGTAAGCGACATGTGATGTGCATGCTCCGATCAAACGCGACGGAAAGTGGATGGGCCGGTGGAAGATCATCTCCTGATTTTCCTGCACTACATCATCCTTGACTCGACCGATGGGCCCTGGAGGTTCATAAGATCCAACTGGTCTGTACGCACCCTCATCCTGAAATTCGCAGTGTTCCTACTAACCAGCTCAGCTTCGAGTTTCCCCGTGCACTGGCAGAAGACAGGTTTCGCACGACCAGATTTCTGGTTCCCGCCCTCATCTCCTTTCGTTTCCAACCTGCTGCTGCTTTATTTATCGCGTCCGGTCCATCGGAAGTCGACGTCTTTGACGTTGTTCTCATCTGGAACGCGAGAGATGGGATACTGCCATCTGCTAGGCGTCGTAGGATCCGGTTAACGTGGATTAATGTTATTTCGGTCGTCAGGCAGATTCATTTCTTTGACCAGGGTGAGACAAGTGGATCCCGCACGAGCATGCGCGGATACCGAGGCGACGGCACCGTAGCACTCTGGGTCAAACTCGGTCTTGGCACGGAGGCGAACGAAGATCGCCCCAGTTCCGATAGGACGAAATACGGCACGACGGTGGCCGCGATGAACGCTATCAGTGCAGCAAATCCGGCTACGTCGCTTAGTGGCATCGGGCATAGACGTGCAGTTCCGAGAGCGGAGCTGGAGCTCTCGCTAGTTTCAGCAAGTAGATTCCGTAGTCGACCCGAGGACAATGGTTGTTTGAAGGGCCATGTGAAAGAAAACACCGAAGGGCGATGGCATCCACTAGTAGTAATCCGCCTTCACCACAAACTTTCCTAAGCGGCCCCGAAGACGCTACTAGTAAATGAAGCAGGTCCCGCTCGCTCAGGTCCCAGCCGCAAGAAAGCTCGAGCTCGATAGATTTGATGTTCACCCAGATGGTCAAAGGGCAAACACGATCGACGGTGAGGTAGTACGGAGATGCACCTTCCAAGATGTGGTTTAGCCTGTCAGATGTACAGCTGTCCCGAAGCACCGCGACAAAGGACATGGGGGAAGGAGCTATACGACGAACCCGAATAGAGACCAAAGTAATCTAGGTTTGCCGGGGAGCCTTCGAGGCCAGATCTGGGTCGAGGAAAGGCATACATAACAATGAAGAGCGGGGAGTGGAGGGAAAGGGCTGGCATAGATTCGATTGACTATCACCTCGCGCACCTTGGGGCTCGTGTAGTCCACGCGAGCGGGAGAGGTGCGAGACAGCGCGAACATTAGACCGACATAGCAAGATTTCGCATAACGGATATTCTTCCAACGACATATGAGATTGTGTCGGGGTCAGCGTGGTACCACCCTGGACCCGGTACATTTCGGAAGTGAGTCACGAGTGGGGAGCCTTCTCCAAAAGCTTCAATAGTAGCACCAGGCTTCTCAAGGCATTCCAACGAGTTATCTGGCTGTCAGCTTTGATTGCACGGGGTGTTGCTGAAGAGGAGAGATTGTCGCACAGCGCGGCTAGATCATCGATCACAATTCGGAGGTCTTCCGATCCTGGAGGCTTCCACGAACAATTTGGCAGCAACGACCGACTCAAGAGTTGAGAAGGATCTCTTCCGTGCAGAGACTCAGAGTATGATAGCGTCCATCGACGAAAGCGACACGGACGGAGCGTGAGAATTCGGGCCAGAACGTCAAGAACGTTGGCATATCAATGTTTACAACTACTATGTACACATTTTGATGAAGAAGATACAAAGACGCGAAAGATTTGACGATGGCGACATTTCGCACTACGGGGGATATGAAACGTCAAACCGTAGCTTGAGGGTACCCGGATTTAGTAAGGTATACGTCGTTCTTGAAAACCGCCCAGTCGTTGCTCGAGAAACGCGACCGATCCGAAGCCGTGGGGTATCGTGATTTGGAATCGTCCCAGTCCGACTTCCAGCTGTTCCATGCACCCGGTGACGGCGGGGTGCGCGCATGCTCGCCAATATAGGCAGTGAGCTGCTCGTCGCCTGCTTCGTTAACCACATTAGACTCCTGCTTCTCCGTCGCGCTGTCATCGTCATTGCGCCACTTGTGGATGTACTCGATCCAGTCTGTACTGTCGTCCACGACCGTGTCATCGGTGACGGACTCGTCGTCATCAGAAGGTTGGAAGGGATGAATGGCTCGTTGCTGTCCTCCAGCATATCCACCTCCGGAGGCCTGACTGCCTTGGTCCTGAGACTTTCCTCCGCTTCTGAGACCCTCGCGTCTTGGACGAGCCCCGCCCTGCGGAGCATCACCCTGGTCTGCTTCGGATCGGGAGTTAGACCTGTTTGATGTCCCAGCGGCGTTGAAGTGATCTGGTACTTTAACATCCATCCATGCTTTGTATACATTTTGTATGATGGCCATTATCGAGAGCGCATGGGGTGCAAGTGCCACCACTCGAGTTAGGGAGACGGTCATATTCGTGACGGTGGATGGTTCCGAGCTAGCTAGTTTGCTTCCAGTGTTAAAGACGGCGAAGTGCGGCAGAATATGACTCCGGAGAGATCCGAGATGCGGGAAGGGTGGAAAATGGGTCTCGTGCTCCTGCTGCTCCTGGCCATTGGCGTGTAGAAAACGGCAGATTGGCTCTTGGAATGCCGGCGTTGGAAGAACGTAATAATTGTAAGTCCGAGTCTGTTCCGGGAAGAGCTAAGTTGAATGTTCAGTCGACATTCCGAGCGACGCAAGAACCACAAGACCTCTGCTAGATTGCTCGTGGCCTGCTTGTCTTCCACGTATATTTTGTTCAGTTTTTGTAAGACTTCCAGTTCCGGAATCAAGACCCATTCTGCCTGGTCGAAGAGGAAATGCCAGTCTGCTCGCACTACGACAAGGGTCAGAACATCAGATTCCGGAATGGAAGTGATACGCACGGTGCATCAAATTACGGGCCGTGTGGCGGTCGAATTTATCATAACCTATCCCCCAGATGTACTCTAATGTGTGAAGCTACAAGAAAATTCAGGTGAGTGTAACAATGTACGAGGCTATACGAACCGTTTCATCCTCAGTAGCGATGGCGATAACGTGACACAACTGGACTGCGCTCTGCCTGTTCGTAAGGAGACAACGACCATGGTTGGGATCGGCCTTGAGTGCGTCGGTTCTCTGCGCTCTGCTAATAGACAGAGTGATTCTCCGGGTCTGGGGCGTGGCGCCTGTACGCTGCTCTTCTGGTGTTCGCGGATTGGCCTTGCCTGAGCCTTGGACACTAGGGTCCACGGCTCCGTCTTCTGGGAGGGTACCTAACGTGGGAGCACGTGAACGCGATCCATGAGAACGAGTTATGGGTGGCATGTCTGAGGCGGAGGATGGTCGTTGGTCAGAGGTGTCCCCGGGCTGGACGTTTATATCTGCCACGTCCGCTGTGTCCACCTCCATGCGGTGCTCTTCCACTTGACCTGTCCACGCCGAATCCACGGCCCACGACGTCGATTGTTCTCCCATCTTGGTTGTCTTTGATGACCAAAATGGGTATGTGGACCGTGACGGTGACCGATCGGTACACATGTCGCTTACCGCAATATGCCGTAGATAGACTCGGACTTGGGTGAAAGAACCCTGCACCGTGCACCCTCGTTCCTCGACCGATGTCCGGGACAGCTGTTCATGAAAATGTGTACGAGTTAGAATGGCTTATAGATAGGCTCCGGACTAATTTGCACTCCGAGTCACCGGTCAGGGTGCAACCACAGTTCTCGCCAACCGAGTCAAAACCGAGCGCACGTATGGCATTAAATTTTGTCGCCCCAAGCTCGCATACCAGCGAAGTGAGTTGGACTTGACATCGTTTTTCCTTCGCCCCGCCCCGGAGAACGCAGGTTTTTACATTATGACTTTTTATGACCCACTGGCACGACCTCTGATTTAAACCACCTCTTCAAGTTGTCTCCGTTTATCGTCCTTCTATTCCTCGTGCCTAATCTATCAGAACCCTGCATTTTCCAGCCGTGTGGCGTTAGTCGCTTCGACTGTGCGTCTCGGTACACTCCGCTCAGCAGGCCATCAAGGTTGGTGGTGACTCGCATTTCGACAAGATCAAGTGCATCAGGCTCAAGCTCACCAGGATGTGGATAGCATATGCTACATTGAAGATAGTCCGGACTACCCGCATACCTGGTTCGTGATCTTTTTGCGAGTCCTCGCTGCTAGGAGGCTTCTCGGCGTTCGTTCCCATTCGTTGGCGTGCGGGATTACGCGGCGCTGATCGCCGTTGCATCGTCTTCACTGGAGCCGAGCCTTTGGTGTGGAGCCTGCCTCCTAAAAATAGGTCACCCTGGACGGTATGATACAGCGTGTTTTCATCCTCCGTCCCCTACCTCAGTGAGGTTAGTATCTGAGGCATGCAGGGCCCTTCCCGCCTTTCCGATGCCTTACTTTCGCAGGCTGCGTGGCCAAGTCCAGTTAGTTCGATTGGGGCGCAATTTCCTCTTTTGACACGTACGTCGTCCACTCTGCAGCTGAATATATTTGGCGTCGGCTACGATCCAAGGTGGAAGGCATACGGTTCAACTCTGCGCTGTTCATTTGGTGGCTGGAGAAAAAAGGACCGCCCCCTGTATTTTTCTCCGTGGGGGCTTAGCGCTATTAGGGCCTTGATCAGGGAGTGAAATTCGTCTGAGCTAATCGAGTCGAAATGCGTAATCTGATGTACGGAACTCCTCGCCCAATTCTCGCCTTCGTACCTGTGTTACTAACTTGGACTCCGTTCACACCAGTATTTGCCGTGCGCATCGGATGATGTAACGATGTCAATCGAGACTGCCCGTAATGGACTGGCATAGCCCATAAGCTTTGGCCCCGACCATGATGGAAAGCGAAATCTGGATAGAGCGCATTTTCCTCCCTAACGTGAGTCTAGGGAAGTATATCAGGGAACTCGATCTGGCAATGCCGCCCTCACAGAAGAACCCTACTTTGTAAATGGTCTTTCCGTGATTCCGGCGAGACCGTGGCTTGGCCCCTTGTATCAAACCTATCCGATAATCTCGACCGCTTACTCAGCGCCACAGCAACTTTCCAGACTCTTGCCAGCATCCTGCACGCGACTTGCAAATTCCTTCCATCTAACTCTACACTTGCCTGGCAGACTCCCTTGACGGGCCGCCCACACTGTAACATAACAATTGACGTCTAGACGTTTGTCGGACTCGGAACTATCCACCTAATCATACCCGCAAAACAGTGAGTACCTCACTTAGCAGACTTAAACCTGTCAACGTCGAATTTTTTCCTCCGCGTTTTCCGTTTTGACGTGTACTTACTCCTGTATGATTCGGCTTCGTTGATTGTAACTGCCCAGATGTTTAGATTCTCATCTGGTTCGTCGACCCTCCGCTCAACTTTCGACAGCTAATTTATTCCCAATTCCGTGTTTGCGCAGAAAAGCTTTATTGTACGTACACTCATTATGAGGGCTGAATATATCTTTGTTCGATGCTGATATAGCTGACTCTGTAGGCATCCGACCATGGAATCCCGGAGCCTACACTGTTCTATAAATGACTCTATGATCCGTTTGCCGCATGGTGTTTTCCGGTCATCCATTTCGTCGGATCCTGCATTGCAGACTAAGTTAAGCTAATCATACATTTCGGCCTATCCGCGTTTCATCATACCTAATGATCTTCCTCTCTGCATTTTATCTTCTAAAAACACAGATCATCGTTCCGACTACAGAGCCTCGTAACATCTCCGGTGAGCGTAGTCAACCTGTCCCAACGGTTATTGGTAGGTGTTTCGAAATTCAGTCTCCCGTGGCCTTCCAACGCAAGAATGTAGGCCCTCCCCCATCACTTAGCAACGTGATCATTGGTTATGTTCACCCGACGCCAGTTTTGAACGTAATTTAGTGTGTTGGTTTCTTCTCTGCAGTCATTGAAACTCGAAAATTGACGTCTGCGACACATGGCAGGGCAGTGCCCCAATTTGACATGCTGTGGCCGATCTCTCGCGTCTCGACACAAGTTTGTGGTGCTTGGTGCCGGCAAGGCTACTTTCGATCCACCTCTGTACGATTCCGCCATGTCTCTACGGTTGTCCCGCTTTCCATACTTGCAAACATTGCCTTTGCGGATGACCTGCTCTCAGTGACTACCGGAGCGGCTGCACCTCCGCTCGTCTTTAACCCCCACTGCCCTCTGACTCGCTTTGGCAGAAATTAACTGTGGGACCAGACCTTCCTGATCATCAAATTCTGTTTCGCATGATCCACAAATGGGGCTAAGAGCAGCCTCGTGTCCATGAAGCATCGAGCAGATGGAACCAGGCACGTAGTGGCCGAGTGAAGTCGTGGCGTGGGGGAATGGGGTGGTTGCGTCAGCACCCCCACGCAACTTGCGTGGGGTGCTACCGTAATGACAGGCTGTCGTGGGTGCCAGTTTACCATTCGGACCCAAGCTTTACTAAAGAAGGCGACGAAATTTTCCGGGTCGTCGGCCAGTTCACCGGCATGCGACAACGCCGACAAGTCTGCTTCAAGTTACTCGCGGATAAAAGACCTCGAGTACCAAGAAAAGTCGCGGAGCACGCAGTGCTCGGTCCAGGCACTAAGGCATGGAGGCGGACCATCAGATTCTAGCTCTCGATCGGGCGGCAACCAAAAAGTTTGAGGCTATGTGTGCTTGGGTGCCAGTATTACCCCACACTTCGATTTTTGCGAACGTGACGAGGCGGCCGCACCTCAGATCCGCAGCAACGCCCAAGCCCGAGTCGGATTCCTATGTAAAGAGCGCGGAGGCAGCTCGCCGCACTTGGAATAGCTTACGCTGATGTCAAATAAGCCCTGAACTGAATCACAGTCCGTTAGAGTGTCGACCAGGGTATGTAGCCCCGTCAGCCTGAGTCGAGCAGTTCAATCACGGATTCGCGGGCTGGCCCAGGCAGTGATCAGACCGCTTGCGGTCAAGTTTCAAAAAGCCTTCGAGTTTCACATCTCAACTTGACGTTGACAATAGATTAATTGCTAAGTGCTAAGCCTCGGCCGCAGTTCACTGGGCAAGCTCGCCCGGTATGCTCCGAAGTTATGAGTACACTGGTTACCTTGACACGTTGGACATGAACTCGATATAGCACGTGTCTGGTATCATGCCAGTGACCGGCTAAAGTGTTGTTCTCTCCACAAGGAAAAAAAAGAAGTTCCTGGACACATTGTCCGTGCGGGTGCCTGGAGTCATCGATGAAGACGATCTGCGATAGGACGGGAGGAGTCGGAACAGACCCATTCGCTGCTGGGTTACCGACCGCACGCGTGGAGGAGATCCGACAACCGCACGGCGTTTCCTGGCAGTGGGGTGGACAGCAAGTACAGACAATATTACGTATCCGGCCGAACAGAAGGCGGCCACACCATGGCGAAAATGAAAAGGAAATATGAAAATGGTGTGCCCAGTGGCCAGCGGGCGGATTCACATTCACATGACAGACCGCGTGGCTGGTACAAGGTGGGCCAGAAGCGGGTCGACGGAGGACAACGAATGCAGCGAACCAAGAATCCAAGACACATAATTGGCCGCTGTTTGGAAATAATTATCGGAGAAAGAAATAAAGACAAATATAAAACAAATGATAATCTATTATTCAAAGTCGGGCCGGGCTGTTTAGCTATACGCGGGAGTAATTTGTAAGTGGACGCTGGCTGCTCGACGGGCTTCACAAGGCTGTCTCGTCATCCAGCCTCCTTCTCTCACCACGACGTACACGGTACCCCCGTCGTCGCCTCCGCCATCGCCAACGACGACAAGCCCTCCTCCCCGGGCTACAGCCCCCCCGTCGTGCACGGATCACCCGTTCTCCCCGGTCGCTTCATCTGGGAACCGTGATTGTTACACTCAACGGATTCTGCCCGTCAAATTCTTCTTGGACCTCCACTTTTTAGTTCTCCTGCTTCCGCTTCCAAGGACTGACTATATATCCGTCTTATTTATCGTGGAATTTCCTCCTTGCTCGCTCTTTTCCGGCGACCCATGTTGGCCACATTCCCCGTCCCCATCCTCTCCGTCACTACCGACGCTGTCAGGGATCTCCAGGGTCAAGACGCGCTTTACGGCCTCTGGACGGGTAGACTGCTTTATCACGATGCATTTCATCGCCATCTCTGACCCTGTTCCTTTATCAGTCTTCACAAAGTGCAAAGAGTCTGTTCAAGATGGCCGCCGTTTAGAGAACATCTCTTGGCGGTTGTGGTATCGCGAGCTTCTCCAGGCCCAAGCCATCTACCGGGCGCCCACCCCAGAATCGGTCACACCTCATCCGAAAGATGAGCGATTCCGCTCTTCGTACTTCTCCGCCCATCCCGACGAGAAGGCATCACCCAAACGTGAGGGCGGGCATTCAGCTCAATTTAGCCACCACTCACTCCATACCTTTTGCCTTTCTTGTAGTCCTTTCGTCCGGGCTACCGTCTCCTTCTGATCAGGCATCACCATCACCGTTGCCACCCCTAATGTCCACCATGGTTCCCCCGTCAACGCCGGAACGCCCACGAATATCTCCGCCCGCTGCAGGGTCGACCGTTCCGCTCAGCTCTTTCACTCACGGCAAATCAACGCCATGCATCGGGCGGTTGATTGTTGACATGTTACCGAACCAACTTTTCATCCCCCACTCCAAACCAACCTCCGCCACTACCACCAGGAAAGCAGCATTGTCGACGCCTCCGTCATCACTACAGCCATTTCGGTCTTCTGATCACAATGTGCCACTCGTACAGTTGCCCGCAACTGCAGAGACGCCCTTTCCCCGTGTCGTGGTCGTCAACCCGACTCCACATCCGACACCGCCAACGACGCCAATATTACAGAACGACACACCAGGCGCTCCGCAACCGCCATCCACGTTTCTTTTGCCACCTTTGCCGGCACCCGCGCTCCGGCCGATGACTCGATCCTCGGAGGCGGCAGCACAGCAACTACCACAGCCGCCTCGTTCACTAGTCACAAAGGAACTATCATTGTCCTATGCTCCGACCCGCATTGCCGACGTCGGGTCGCTAACACGGCAGCCCGATCGCCGGTTCTTCCTTCAGCAATCTCCTGAAGACGGGTCGTCTGAAAGGGGAGACGGCTCAACCACAAGCAAGTCCCCGTCCGACATGTTTGCAGCGAGCAGCGTCACGTCGAGCCAGATTAAGAGTGTCATAACCGATGCGGATGGTGACGATGATAGCAAGAGCGATCATGAGGAAGAGGAGCAAAGGGACGAGGACGATCGACGATCGACGACTGCGGCAGGGGCCGGCGCGAGGCGTGGTCGCCAGAATAAGGCGAAAAGGGGAAAGGAAGTTGGGAAGCGTCCCTTGGTCAAGCGGTCGCATTCGGCAAAACACGTTGCGCCATCGATGGCCAGGAGGCTCTCTGCACAACATCAGCAGCATACCCAACAGGAACGCGCGGAAAAGAAGGGTGCTACGTTTAACATTGGCTCGGGATCGTCGAACGGGTCGAGGTCAGCGAATGGTTCCACGGGCAAAGGCCACGCGAGATGTTGCCCTCCGGTCAACGGGCTCACGACGATACCCTCGAAGGTGTCTCCGTTGCAGGCGCAGCCTCCTGTCATATCCAAAGGGTTCAATGGTCGCATCGATGTCGAGAACGTTACGCTGAATGGCAATGCGAAACAGAACTCGACCGGGAACATGAATGGCAATGCGAAGACGAATGCCCAGTCCCGGAAGATGATCGTTGTTGCCAATAGCTCGTCAGAGGAATTCGAGACGACAGATGGCGAAGACTCTGAAGAGTGGGCGTCTGAAGAAATGGACGCAGATGACAAGGCTCGCCAGGCAGAGGAGACTCGATTGCGCGAAGCCGCACTGGAAGCTCAGCGTCAGCGCGAACTGTTCGCCAAGGTTCCCAAACGCTCGTACTCGAATCTCAATCGCACGCAGTCAGGGCTTTTGTCTCAGCTGATGAACCCTGACCCTACAATCTTCCCACCCAACCATCCGTATCGGGCCAGTCGGTCGTCGGCTGATATCCCGCGTCTGTATCAGTACCCACAGCACCACGCGCCTGTGCCACAAAGGAGTAGCAGCGCATATGCACCTCCACGATTGTCTACGAGCAAGAGTGCAGCGGCCCTCCCGATGGCGGCGCAGATTACTGCGATTAGCAGTTCGAAGCCGCCGCCGCCAACTTCGTCTGCGACGAAGTCGCAAGAGAAAAACGGCTATCGCCCCAAGGGACCACCTAAGGAACAGGAGATGGAAGATGACAGTGGCGATGACGCGAACGACAAGATTGAGATGTCGCAGAGCGTTGCTCAGCAAAAATTACAGGCGCTAATGTCACGCCGAGGTGCGGAACGGAGCACGTCGTCTCGTCTCATTCAACCTGTTGCCATGGAAGTGGGACCTAGCTTGCTGAGTTCGAGCACGGCACCTATTCCGCTCGGTCATCCGTATAACCTTCCCGCGCCTACGCCTCCTATGACTCCCAGGACGACGCGCCGGCGGATGCTCAAGACAGAGCTGTCGGAGAGCATGCGCCGCCAGCTGCTCTGGGAACGCCAGGTTAGTAGCAACGCCAATGCGAGTGTGGTGGCTCGGAGAGCAACCCAAGGGACGGGTCGACCAACGACATCGACTAGCAGTGATGGTATCAGGGACACGGCCGCGAAAACTGCGGAAGCCTCGGACAAGGACGAACGAAGGCGTCGCGCCATGGCACGGAACCGAAGTTGGGCCACTGATGATTACCACTATACGGGGTGGTGAATTCTTGGCTTCGCGGCTTGCACCACCACATCGGATCTTCTAATTATCTCGTCATCTTGCACTTCTGTTGTTGCGCTACCTCGTTTTCGGTCATCCATCGTGCGGAACATGCTCTTGGTCTTGCTCGTTGATCTCACGTCTCGTTGTTTTACGTCGCCTGCTGTCGCTGTCTTCTTTACTCTAGCATATGCATACTCACGCCTGTGCCGGGCTGGTGAGTTTGTTTGGTCCTCTTCATACCATTGGTTGCACACGCTCGTATCATAACTGTTTCACGCCTCGCATCCAATCACATGTTTTTAGTAGTCCCACATATTCCCGCTGTCCATTTACGCTGTAACATTAGTCAACCCTGGTAGTATATGGTCCTTTTACTTGGTACATGGTTTTCTTTTTTCTTCTACTTTGCACAGGGGAGTTCTTTTTTTTTTTCGCTTGAGGTGGTCTTTGTCTTTTATGTATGGTACCCTACGCTCCTCGCTGTTAAACCCGTCTGCTCCTCGGACTGTACGCTGGCTGCTGTTTTAATTATATGTACTGTTGGTCGTACCTGAATGTACTGGTTGGACGCCGGCCCTTCATTTCGGGGTCGGACAGTGACGCCTCAACGGCAGGAGCTGCCATATCAGGATCGATTAGGACGATGTGGGCGCTCGGCTCAGATAATCGGCGACTCCGGGGAAGTGCGGTTCAGAATGGCGAAACGGCTGCGTGAGGGGGCTACCCGCAGTGGCACAGCTTGCCGTGGGATTTGAAGGCTTGCCGAGTTATGACGACCGCCGTCGGCAGAGATTGGTGATGGGATTGTTTGGTTTCCCCTGGCCAAACTCCCACTCATATCACACTGACTCGACTCGTCCGACTCGTTGGTTCACGACCTTTGAGAGCAGTACTCCTCGTACCAGAGTTCAACGATCATGTCTTCCGCAGAGGAGGACTACAACGACACCGATAACCTCCCAGATAACAAGAAACGTAGGGTCCAACGAGCATGCGATACGTGTCGTCGCAAAAAGAGTCAGTCTCTCCCTTACGGGGGGCGTTCCATAAGGATCGAGGATCGCTAATCATCTTTGGTCGGCCACGCCGCGCTCCCTACGGGTAGTACGATGTAAGCACTGCTTATGCGCACGGCCCTTTCCCTGCCGCCTCCCCCCGAGTGCTTATCTGATGCGTCGAAAGGCGACGGAAGTCAGATGCCAGGGAACCGATGTTCCAATTGCATAGCGTACAGCTTCGAGTGTACATACATCGAGGCCGCCAAGGTGCGTCTGCTCGTCTCGATATAGGCGCCGGTTGACAAGTCGACATCTCGCCAGAAACGTGGTCCTCCGAAAGGGTGCGTTCCTTGGTCGAGGTACCGGGGCTCACTGATCCGCGTCGCACCGTGACAGATACGTGGAAAGTCTGGAGAATCGTCTGGAGAAAATGGAAAAGCTTCTTCAAAAGGCAAGCTTCCCTCCCCCTTGGCCGCATGACACGAACCCCCCTGAATTCTTCACTTCCATATATAAAAAAAGGTCTGTCCGGACGCCGATTTCTCGTACGATTTGGGTGGTGGCCGAATAGATCGGGAGACCTGGCGGAAAGGCAGTACCGGTCCTTCGTCTTCTACGCACGTGATCAATACATGCACGTTCAACAGCGCCAACACCCCTCTGGAAGATCTCGCACCGAGCGACGACGAGGACATCGTCACGCTCCGCCTCTCCGATCGTCTCGGGTCGATGAACCTGAGCGGGTGGCAGTCCCGATTCTTCGGCAAGTCGAGCGGGGTGATGCTCATCCAGAAGGCGGTAGATCTCAAGAGGGAAGCCACCGGGGACTCCGAAGACTTCCCGACGCATTTCTTTCGTCCGAGGGAGGACGACTGTTATCCCGTGAGTCCAATAGACCCGATTGATGTGTGCAGTCTTGATCGTTTCCTTTCAAGTGGGAACGCGCAGCCAAGAACATCGAAGAGCCCAAGTATGTCTTCCCCGACGAAGAATTGGGCATGAAGCTCGTGGACCTCTATTTCGTCAACATCAACTCTCTGTCACCTGTCTTGCACCGACCCAGCTTCGAGCGTGATATCATGCAGGGCGTCCATTTACGTAACTCGTCTTTCGGTGCCGTCTATCTTCTGGTTTGTGCGGCTGCTTCGCGTTATTCCGACGACCCTCGCGTCTTTCTGGACAATACCGAAGGTGGGCTATTGGAGCAGTCAGCGGGATGGAAGTACTTTGAGCAGGTGCAGATGGTGAGAAGGACTCTGCTCGGACCGCCCTGTCTGGAGGACTTGCAGACCTATTGTGTGAGCGTTTTCGTCTTTCACTTGGCTTGGTCGCGCTTCACTAGTTTCAGTTGTCAGTTCACTTCTTGCAGGGCACGTCCTCCCCCCAAGCGTGCTGGACGATCGTCGGGATAGGTATTCGGCTAGCGCAAGACGTCGGTGCTCACCGCCGAAAGTCGTACAGCGACGAGCCTTCTTTAGAAGGCGAGCTGTGGAAAAGGGCGTTTTGGTATGTCTTGCATGTTTTTTTTTTTGGATGTCCTCTCTATTGTTCCGCGCTTGTAAGGGTGCTCGTTTTACTTGATCGGGTGATGAGTTCGTCGTTGGGGCGGCCATGTGCTATCCAGGACGAGGAGTAGGTCGATATTTGCCTCTCGTCGCGTGTTAATCAACATCGCGTAGTTTTGACCTCGATCTCCCTATCGACTGCGACGACGAGTACTGGGGACATCCTGATCCCCAACAAGCATTCAAGCAACCCCATGATAAACCCTCGACAGTCGCAGCCTTTATCAGCTTCCTCAAACTTACGAACATACTCTCGTTCGCGCATAGAACGATCGTCTGTGTTCTTTCTCACATTCTTCGTCGTCTCTGACAGCCTCCCGTAGTACTCCATCAACAAATCGAAAATTCTCTTAGGATTCGTTGGTCAACAGTGGGAACAGCACATAGTAGCGGAACTCGATTCCTCTCTGAACAAGTGGATTGACGAAGTACCCGATCACCGTGAGCAACGATCATCATTTCGTTCATGTGGCTGGCTCACGTGATCCGCAGTGCGCTGGGACCCTACTCGAGACCCGACCTCGATTTTCTTCATGCAATCCACTACGCTGTACACGAATTATTACAATGTTCAGATAGCCATCCACAGGCCGTTCATACCCTCCCCCCGCAAACCTTCGCCTCTTTCCTTCCCTTCGCTCGCCATCTGTACTAATGCTGCTCGCTCATGCAGCCATGTCATCGACATATACAGAAAGCGAGCAAAAGGATATGCACCCTTTCTACAAGTAGGACTTGTTTTCATACCTTTGTGAGATTTACTGAGCCCGCTTGGCAGTTGCAAGCCTTCACTGCTGGGATTGTACTTCTGCTGAATATTTGGGGAGGGAAGCGATCTGGTCTATCGACCGATCCATTGAAGGAGATGGCCGACGTGCACAAATGCATGGGGCTATTGAAGTCTTGCGAAAGACGGTATGTGTCCATTTAAAGGATGCTTTACGTCACCGAAGAAGCCGTTCTCTGTAGGTGGCACACTGCAGGGAAACTCTGGTTCGTGCTCATCAATGGGATTGTTTTGTTACATGACTCCAACGCTACTTTCCCAGGGACATTCTATACGAGCTCGC
>JBBPMC010000482.1:0-21658 GCA_038090115.1 Strobilomyces echinocephalus | reverse complement strand
TGAGAGGCTTAGTGACAGATTGGTTGAGAGAACTGTCAGGTTTGGAGGAGGTTCTTTGATGATGTGGGGCTGTATGACTTGGCATGGAGTTGGATATGCTTCCAAGATTGATGGTAGGATGGATGTGAATCTTTACCTTTAGATTTTGAAGGAGGAGCTGCAGGCAACCCTGCAGTACTATGGTCTTAATCCTCCTGACATCATCTTTTAGCAGGATAATGATCCCAAACATACCTGCAGACAGGTCAAGGAGTGGCTAGAGGAGCAGGATTTTAGGACTATGGTATGGCCTGCACAGTCTCCTGACCTTAGCTCCATTGAACAGGCCTAGGGTGTTCTCAAGAGAAAACTTGCAGCCTATGAACATCCTCCTAAGGGGATAGAGGAGTTATGGGAGAGAACTTAACTGGTGTGGGAGAAGATAACAGCTGAGGAGTGTCAGAATTTGATTGAAAGCATGCCTAGGAGGATACAGGCAGTGCTGAAGGCAAAATGAGACTATACCAAGTACTAAATACCCTGGATATCAAAAGTGAAAAAACTGTTGCAATGGTATTGTTGTCTTAAAGTGGGCATATCTCTTGACTGTGTGAACCAAATCACATGATCCAAGGACCGAATGGTAGCCAAGAGTGTCTACTACCTTCGACTCCACCAGAGCTAAGTGTGATTCCCACAGGTTTGTGCAGTGCACTTCATCCACTGTGTCAAGGTTAGTTATTACAACGCTTTTTGGAGTTACTGTAGGTAGAGGAGTTATGGTGGAATTTTACCATGGGTAAGTGAGAGGCCAATTGTTCCAGATGTCCATAACAGAAGAGTCAGAGATATGTTTCTAGTTCTTGGTTTACTTCTGTCTCTCTATCAGTTTATAGGTGATAGGCAGAAAAAGGGTGACATCATATTAGAGCAGGTAGGCTAGCTTGTATGTGAAGGCTGAGGTGAATTGCAGTTCCCTATCAAAGATTAGCTGATTGTGCAACACATAGTGTGAGAAAATGCTGAATTTGCCTTTATACTTCGCTGATACTGTAGAGAAGTTTGAATGCGATAATGGTATCAAAGAAGCAGTGAATAGTTGACAACCTAGATTACCAAGTATTATAGGAATACATTGCCAGTTCATTTGTATTCTTAAAGAGCTTGAAGGTTTGGTGGTTCAATACTTATTCAAATTGACTAAGGCTAATTTTATTATGCTAATATGTTGTGAATGTCATAGCCAGAGATTGAGATCAGCAGGATATATGATGGGGAAGCAAATCTCAAAAGCCCTTATACATCATTCTGCAGTGATCTGTACTGTGCTTAAACAGTACAACAAACTAGCACCCTGCCAAAAACTGCCTTAAAAAAAGCTCTAGTACTTTGATGTAATTTTCATTATATGACAATAGGTGAGTTTGCCCTACTAAAGAGCTTATGTCATGACCTCTTGTCAAAAGCTTTGTCTTCACTGGCTACCCTTCAAGGTTATATACTCATGTGAGAAGATTTAATATCTAAATGTTAAGATCTATTGTCTTTAGGCATGGGTTGACTTTAACAAAGAGCAAATTGATACTACCACCAAGCAACTCAAAGCTACTAATACTAATGACTCAGAGTCCTTGTACCTTGCTGTGGAGATGAAATATTTTTACATGGAATAATAGCATGTCAATGATGTTTACCAATCATGGCTGGCTCAAATCTATATATTAGAAGATTACTGTGATATCCATCTTATATATTCATTAGCTTTTGTGATGAGGATGTGACTGATGACAAGAAGGATGAGATGGCAAATGAGTAAGTTACCTTCTTCTGCAATATAATTACCTTGCAATCCATTTACCCATGCCTGCAGTTGGTTTTTCTCCAGTCACTGAGGTACACTAGCCATTCAAGGGAGCTGGATGCTAGTTGTTCAGCTGCAATCTTGTTTGGGAGGTGATAGATTATCCAATTGATAAATTCCTCCACCTCTGTTTTAGTCTTTTTCCAGACTGGATCTAAAACAATGAGAATTGGTAATTCTTGCCTTGGAGCCTGCTGTAGATGATTAGTTGGCATTGTGTATTCTAAGGAGTGTTGCACTGGGAGTAAGTGAGGGTTGAAAATTTATATGACATGGTAATATCAGCCCAGGAATCCTCAGGCCAAAAAAGGCACCATATAATACTCTGTGGTGCATGGTAGTGGCAATAGCCCTCTCTTTAAACTATATGCATCAGCCACCAGACTGTCTCAACATAGAGGAGCACTGATTGTCAGTCTTTGATTGCCAGGAGATTCTCACTATTTTGTCTGTACTGTATCCTTGCTCTTGCTGTTGTCTTTCTGTTAACTTGATACACATGCTCACTAACCATTGCTATTTGTTCCTCATAAGGGACAGAATGCACATTCAATCTGTGCATGGCTTTTCAAACAGGTGTATAGCTTTATCTGTTTTTGTTTTTGTATTAAAGGCATCCAGAGCCTCCTCTCTGCTGCCTAGGATTGTCTTAGGCCTAGTCCATCTTACATTATCCATAGCCTCCCTCTAGTTCCACAAAGATCAGTGGTTCATTTAGCACTATCTCAGTTTCTTTAACAGTCTGCCTTGTTCAAATCAAAGCAACTGCCTAGTGCATTTTGAATAGAAGATTCCATGATGCTGAGCCTCATGCTCACCAAGACTTCCTATCCTTGGTCAGTTGAACAGTCTCCAGCAATCTTGAAAATGTCCAGATAATCAGTTTGCAGCATGTTTTATGCAAGTATCTTGTATTGATCATGCCTTAGGGACACTTTAGCTATATCGGCTGTATTTGATGTTAGCGCACATGCTGCAATCCAAGATTCCTACAGCTACAGAACTTGAGGACACAGTAATGCCATTGTCAGTGAAAAGCTCAGTATCGTCTGAATTTCAGATGACAATGGTTATTAGATGCTTGCATCCATCCAAGAGTGACAATCTACTTGTGGCTCACTCACTTCTAGTGCTGGTTCCATTGACCGCTGTATCTTCTAGCAATGGGTGTTACAAGCTTTTGTGAGCCTCATGGCATTGGAAGGTTTCTTTTGAAGTCAGTGTAAAGAGACACTCGATGTCGTCAGGTAATTCAGAACTCCACCACTGGCAGTGTCCTGACATCAGCCACTGCCATTCTTTCAATTGACAATAATGGCCCTCAGGCAAGAAATATAATGCTGCCATGCTTTGGAGCTTAAATGCCTCTGATATGACTGCTGCAGAGCAAAGAATAAGGGATGAGGGTAGACATCTCTCTAACATAATGTCTGTCATTCAATGCCAGTTGCTGATATCAGCTTTCTATTTCTTCTAGGCCTTGCAATAATTAACAAGCTACAAACATTTCAATAGCATGCATGGCATGGCAATGTGTCATTATCTGTCCATCATTAAAGGATATGATGATTCCTCACTCAGGCTAACAGAGGTTGCTGTTTTCTCCAATCCATGTGACAGACATACAGAAAAACATACTATGCCTTTAAGCTCTCACATTTGCTATTGCATATGATCATCTTGGACCCAAGTTATCACAGGGTTGCATTTGATAAGCACAAGACAGTGATGCAAGCTACTGTGTATCCTGTGAATATTGATGCACACCTAATCTGATAACCAGACTGTTCTATGAGGCAAATAAAGTCCAGTAAAATCCATGAAAATTTAGGGTGCAAAGTGGATTCACTGTGGCACATACATGTATAACCCTTTTTCAGGCCTGTTTGAGAGCACCTGGCACTGGGATATGATTTAGTTAGTTACTGGCATACTCTTTACAGCATTGTTGGCATGGCTTGGCTGATGGACACTGGTACAACTTCTGCTAGATCAGAACATTTATCACCAAAGCAGCAGTTGTAGCATGCACTGGAGATCTTATGCGATGGCTAAGTCTCTCTGCTAGATCTTCTGCTTAATATCTTTGATCCTGGTGAAACTACATTCTTAGCATATTGAGACAGTTTTCTCTTGCTGATAAGCACAGTTGAGAGCAAATTAGGCAATGAATAGAACTTCCTGCAGTTGAACTCATGATAAAAAATATTTACCAGGAGATAGATGTTATGAAGTTCAATTTGCAGTGAACAATTGACTCAGCTAATCCAGAAACTCTAAGGAACTGGGAATTGAGTTCCTTGATATTAGCAAGCATTACCACATATGCTACAAGATTCTTCAGGCTGTATCATAGATATACATCACAGAGGGAAATAATAAGTTAAAAACCAACCATACTATATGTAGTCACTCAGTTTTGTTCACTACAATGTCTCTGACTCTGTTAAGCTATGCAATGTCATTGTCATGTGGCTTGTTAAGCGGTATTCCCAGCAATTCTCATTCTTTGCTATTCAATTCACACCCTTTGTCTGGACAAACAGTACCCCACATCAGACAATTGAAACACTCTATCAATGTGGATTTCATACCTCACTACATCTAATCTATCACAGACATAGTCATGGGAGCTGATTCTTATTACTCTAGAAGATATTCCATTAAAAAAAAAAAAAAGCAAGTGCATTAGCAAAACTCCAATTTAGGTATAGGGTTCTCAGAAACTCGCCTAAATTACAAACCTATTACAGCACATCACAGTAGCTCACAGCACTGCACTCTAGCAGTATAACAGATACTTAGCATTCACAGTGTCCATAGGACACACAACAATGTGTCATAGTGACATAGTTTGGGTCCAATGACTTATTTTGCATCCAATTGACCCTTCTTTGACCCCAGTTGCTTAATGGCCACCCTTGCCATGTTTTGGCAAGCCCCCAGATTGATTTCTCGCCATCTCCCTGTTTTTTGAGCTTAATCACTTGATAACCACCCCTGCTATGTTTCCTTAAGTCCAACAGCTTGTTTTGCATCCTATCCACCCTATTTCAAGCCTGGTCACTCAACTACCACTCCAGACATGTTCCTTGGAGCCCAATGGCTCATTTCATCCACCATCTGCTCTCCTTCAAGCATGATTACCCAATGGCCACCCCTACCATGTTTCCTCGAGCCCTATGGCTTGTTTCACATCACATCTGCTCTGTTTCAAGTGCAGTCATTCAATGGCCACCTTCACCATGGTCTTGCAGCTTGTTTCACATCCCTTGTAGTAGTAAACCAACATATATATACCAAACAGAAAGTTTCAGAAGCTGGTAAAACTATTTACAACTTTCCTTGCCTCAAATACTAATTACTTGCATAGCCTTGCATGCTAACTAATGCTGAGTGATAATGACTAATCATTGGTGAAATGCTGACAGATCTCTAGCTGAATACTGCTCAAAATAGCACATTTACTAGTAATACCCCTAGTACATAGCCACATCCTATATCTATAAAAGGACCTCTTATAGCTAGAATAACAAAGACCTCTCCCCTATTGGGAGAACTTGACAGATCTTTGTAAGCTTTTTGTAGCTTGAGATTACATAATCCTAGAGTAAGAACTGAGTAAGCCATTGCTGCTGCCAGTCTTATTCAAAGCCATTTGAGCACTTCTTCCTCTAGTCTAGAAATCAATATAAGTGGTTTTAATCTCATTTGATCTAGTATGACGAGCTCTTTATTTATGTGAAACCCTCAGCATATATCGCAGATTAGTAGCTGTTACAACCTTTATACTTCTGAATTAGAAGTGAAGAAGGCAAGTTACATTTATTGTGTATATTGCAAGACATTACCACCTTGGTTGAACCTATTAAGGCAAGACCAGGAAAAACACCATGTTACTTGACTGATCAATTGCTAGGATATCCAGTGGTGTCATCATTGTCCCTGTTCTCTGGATAGGTCTAATATTGCGATCCACGAACTGTGATTAGATAGTATGTATAGAGACAATTCTGTTTCTTGCTCTATTTAAAGAAAGTAGACATTCCATCATCCCCATCATCTCCAAATGAATTCAAATGTTTGTTTTTCACACCTCTATGCCTCTTACTACTCAAGTGATAGAACACTGGCTTTTACCCCACTGCTACATTTTTTCTAGTCCTCATTACCTGCATTGCCTGCATTGCTCATTTTCATGCTACTGCAGCCATTTTTTAACCTCCACCATCACCCCTTGCCTCAACTGTGTTGAAATGAGGCTAAAGTGTTTGTTTTGTGGGCCATGCTGCTTTCTGTCACCTTCACTGCATCTGCCTTTGAGCTTGGGTTGCTCGTTTTCAGGCTACATTGCTTCTCATTGCCTACATAACATTAAAAATGAGCCTACATGCTCATTTTCGGGTGCCACCACATCCCACTACATCATATTGAAAATGAATCTGGGTGTTCATTTTCACACCACCACTTGTTTTCAGACCTCATGTATTGTTGTTATATCATGTATAGTATGTATATACAAGAATATAATTTAATTTACATCTTCTAAGAGTTACAGTAAGAAAGGGAATAAGGAAAGAGTATCAAGGGGGAACCTTTGTGTAATACTATCACAACTGTAACATGCTGTGTTGTTTGGTGACTGTTCAATGAACCATGGTCACTAGCCTCAAGGTGTTGTACTCAAGAGGGGGATGAAGGGAATGTGTATATACATGAATAATTAAAAAAAGAGGAGAGAAAAAACACAATAGACGAATCAATGAACAGGTGAACAGATGCAATTAACAATGCTAACAATGAAGTATGTTGAAATGTCATCCTGCTAAATTGAATCAGATTAACTTTGAAGTGCCTTTATTTTGGTAATAAAACTATAGCTGATTGTAATATCATGATGATTATCTATATGATTTTTATAACACCCCTGGTTTTTCAGTGATAGCATCAACAAGCACACCATCACACTAGACAATATGAGTCAGATTCAGACAACTCTATAACCGGTCACTAGCACTCTGTCCCTCATTATACCAGTGTCCACATTGAATTAAGGCCTGTGATGAGTAGGGGTGTAACCTATGATCAGCAACCAGGTCAACCACAGGCAGGTTATGATGGATATGGGTTGCCTTTTTTCTTCTCATCTAATCTTATTGGACCTTATCATTTATTTTATCACCAAATCAATGGCCATAGCCTTGTCCTCTGATCTCTGCACCATCATCACTCATTTCACCCTCTGTTTCACTTGTGCATGTTGCAACCCCTGACATAGCCAAAGGTGCTTCTCTTCCCATCCATTCCATTATGTTTCATCTCTACATTTGAGCACACTTCCCATGCTTTCCTTCCATTTCACACTTTTTCCATTTCACATGTTTCATCTTCATTACATCACTATGTTTCACATTTGATATACCTTTTAGCCACACTCTTGCACTATATGGCAAAGGGCTTGGACTCTTATAGATGAAATGCCTTATGTAAATCTATGTAGTCCTTGAATATATAAGTCCAATGGATGTTAACTGGCAACCCCAGTCTAGTTCACTTGAATATCCTGTTTTCTAGGGCCACAGTCTAGTTCCCTACTTCTATTTCCTTTATTTTCAAATGGTTGTGGTTGTTAAGTGGTAACCTGAGGACTATCTTAGTCTTAGGGTTGTATGACCTTGACTGTCTTAGCATCATCCACTGCCCACATGTTTTGATCACTGAATGGAACCTGATGAACTGCATTGCTGATGTCAAATGAATTATCTTGTCAAGGCTCTCCTTATCTCTAACAGTTATATGACATATGGAAAGATATGCAAACTTAGTATCCTTCAAGTGGATCTGAATGATGTATTTAACTGTAAGGTCACCATTGTGAACACAGAATGGAAAAGTTTGTTACTCCTTGTGAAACCATAACATGCAAAGTGCACCTAGTTGCTTTTTCCAAGCTCCTTGGCAACTCAGGTGATGGAAGATTCTTTCATATAAATATAGCAGCATCATTGAGATGTTGACTGATGTTGGCTAACTTGGAACTGACAGAGGAAAGCTTGCTCTGCCCAATAGTATTTGCTTGGCTGATTCCAATAAAGTGCTTCATAATTGTTATGGACTCAGATAAATAGGGACATCTGGTGTGAAGGAAAGCACTCAAAGTTAGGGTATAAGAGGAGATGTAGAGATCCACAAGATTTAATTGACCAGCCCTGTAAGGACCAGCAGTATGCAATGGAAGGATGCAAACATCGGTGATGGGACACGACAAGGGTATCATAGCCATATTGACTTGCATTTACAATAATGATAGGTTCTGCATTGGCAGCATGTTGGAGATCTGAAAATAAAGATGGTAAAAGAAACTGAGAGCAGCCAGGGAAGTTGTAAATATCAGACAAAACTCTTTGCATTTTGATGTTGTACTTGCACAATTGCTTATGCTACTCCATGCTAGAAAAATGAAGGGCCTTATGAATGAGTAAGGATAAACAAGTGAATTTTCTTGCCAACATTCTCCTAGCAGAGCCTGATGAAATCATGTTGTCAAGTGAAGAACAAAGACAAGTGAGCTGGTTTTAAAATATATCCTGGCCTTGTTCTGGCAGCTTGATTGCTTGTTGCAGCACCCCATTATGAAGACAGGTGGAGAATGCATCCACTGCAATGACTTAGAGTGCTTATTTAGGATCTCAAGATATTGGAGCAGGGTGGGAAAGAGTGACAAATACTCAATTAGAAATCAAAGAGATATTTCATATGCAAGAAGCATTAAGACATGGTTGAATTTTTCAGCCTCACAAATCCATGCTGATGCACTTTCTTGTAGTGGTCAATCAAAGCCCAAGGTAGACTGTAAAATCCACATTCAGAGTATTTGAATTGACCCCTGCTTTCTTCCGATGTCCACAATTGACCTTATTGACCACTTAGCTATGCCATTTCATGTGAGGTCGACAGATGCTTATCAAATATATAAACCTGAGTTGGTTCTTTTGGCTGTGTTTTACCTTGACATGATTCTCCAAGTCAATGTGTTGGTTATACATTGTGAAGCAGAACAGGCAGATTATCTTGGTAGCCATAGTGGTTGTATGTGATGGCAACCCACCCTCTATTTTATATCTCCTGTTGTCAGACATCAAACATTCTCTTTCAAATGTCCAGCTCAGACATAGTGTAAGAACACTTCAAGATCCTACTTAAAGCATGTCCTATCATATCATCTTTACCCCTATGCCATGGCCCCATCTCTCCAGAGATGCACTTTATATCTTTGCTCCATGCCTGACTGAGAGTATCATATGGGCTCACACACCAAGGACCCTGCATTGTATCTGCTCATCCTAGGTGAGTGTATGCTTGAATACATCATCAGGCACACTGATCATCATAGATAAGATCTACCCCCTTGATGAAGACATATCCAGTTGAAAATGTCCTTTGTGTACAATGTTCTCAAGTTGCTCTTTAAATTTTATAAGCATCTAGGTGCCACATACCTTCTGCTTCAGGTCCATTTCATGTTTTTCTTTTTGTTGCTACATGTCACGCACATTTCAATGTCCAGCACTGTTTGATAGGTGATACATCACCATGTCTTTCAGGCAAGGTGTTCAATTCAGGCACCTTAATGGTTGAGTGTATTAGCACCTCCTCCCCGTCCATTCCAAGCAAGTGACCATGTGTCGATCTGATCACATACAGCACCCTATCTTCCTTTTTCAATCTTCACACCCTGCCTTCTTCTGAGACAAGGCTTCAGATGTAACCCATCTTTAACCTGTAAATAGAAAGCAATGTGAAAAGGTGTATCCTTTCCTTAGCACTCACAGAGATACCTGTCTAGCCCATACCATTCTATGTCATGTCCTACAACAATCCCAGGAACTGTGATATCACTAATTCAAACTACAACCATGACCTTTCAAACAGCTTTCTGAAGCACCTCCAACTACCAGTGGTATTGGTCATGCAGTATATCAAAGATAGGAGACTTGGATCACAAGGAGAGCTGGAATACATATGTACCATAATAAACCAAAGTGTGGGTATGGCGATCTTCAGGATTAGGTGATTTGTCTTACCTATTTCACCTGGAAGAACATTGATCTTCAGAACAAGGTATATTTATATTTACAAAAATAATGGCAGGTAGGTTTGGAAGTGGCAAACATGGTTTCACAGCTTGACTGTCCCTATCCAATGGTCAGTGCATATTGTCAGTTATATGCACCCTGTTGGATTTTTAACTATCATATTTTGCACACCAATGAGCTCTTTGGTAGCTTCGTATCCACTATATAACCAATTTATTTTGCTTCTTGGATCAATGCATTGACATCCATTTTTGGATGATATGTGTCTGTGTTTGTGTTATTTCTTTTTTTTTGGCATTGATGATCACACCTTTGTCAAATGCCATATTGGGTTGTCATTGATCCAACACACAGAATGCTTTGACTTTGCTTGCCTACCATCATTAATTCAATCTGTGGAATGCTTAGGTCAGGCAAGCTTATGTCACAGTGTGTTCAGCATTTCTTTCATTAGACTTGCCTACCCTCATTGATTTGAATCATGGAGTGCTTGAATATGGCTTCCAGCATTCCCTACCCTTGTTAATTGGAACTGTGGAATGCTTGGGTATAGCTCAAGTGTTGTCTACCACAAGAGATCATGTATAGGGTGCTCCATTACAAGGCATATCTCAAGAAAATGTTCAAGACTCCATATGAAAGGGTTGTGGAAGTTGATCTGTTCAATGTGTTGGCAGAATTTAGGTAGTAGAATAATGGATCTTGTTTGAATACTTGGATGGCTGTCAAGATGACTGCCATGTATGTTACACACATAGTGCTCAAGACCTCCTGACCACCACAGGCAATGATATGGATTACATGGAGGTAAAGGTTTTTATGATCTGACCTCCTCAAAATTAGTTATACTGCCTCCTCCTTAAGCTATCTGAGTAACCTGTCTAATATGTCAAGGTGTACATTCCCCTTCAAGAAGGTATGGTGTTCTCAATAAATCAGATTTTGCTGATATGAAGAGGTGTATATATCTGCCTCTTGTCAGTGGACCGACTGATCTACACACAAGGACACCCAGACAAATGGTATAACCCAGATGTGATCCAGACCGTGAGGCAGGTCATTGCTGTAGACATGCCAGCTATCTTTCAGACTCTGTCATTTGTTCTGGCCTCCTATCTCTCTAACATAAAGCCTTAAAAGAAACACAAGGTCCTGCATCCCCACTCATTGGATCCTGCTCAGTCACTCTTACTAGCCTTGAGTGACTTTGAAAAGTCTACCTCACCTCTTTGTTGATGTCATTGGTGTCATCTGTTCTACCAGCCCAGAAAAAACAACCAGGACTGACAGTAAATGCATCAATTTTTTGTTTAAAGTGAGATAAGCAATCCATGTATATGGAATGGAGTCTCTCATTCAGCCTCATTGATGAATCCATCATTACTTTGGGTTGATGTAAAGTACTGGTCAGCTGTTTTCAAAAGGAGCACACACTGTTGCTCCCACAGATCAATGATGGAGACATGGTCATTTTACACCGGTTCAAATCTAATTCTATGCTTCAAAAGATCCATGGTAGGTGATATGGCTTGCTTGCTCTTTTACACCACCTGTTATCCTAGGAATCATTGTGGCATAGTTCATTGGGTGATTGTTAGGTTGCATGTTTAGTAGATAGAGTATACTTGTTAATCAGCACTTGGTCTCCTCTTCACAGATGATATACAAGTAGCATATATCTTACTTGTCTCTCAATACTACTCTCCATAGACTGATCTAATGCTTGACAGTGAGTTCTACATTGCTTCACTCTGGTATCCCTCTTCACAAATAACATACATATAGCTTAATGTACATTTCAGCTCATTTCTTGATGCCACTCTTCTCTAATTGGCCTCATTATGCTACATAGGTCAGCTTGATAAGTTCTACATGTCACTTCACTCTAATGTCCCCCTATAAACAACATGCATATAATCAAGTGCACTCTATGCCAGTGACCTATGCACATTGAAAGAGGCCTTCCAAGAGATTTCTATCAATATCATCCCTCTTATTAGGGGTATTGAATGTCTCCCATGAGTATATGGTGGATCATATGAAAAAATGTATACATTTGACAGATGTAGATGAATCCCATAAAAATGCAGATATCCCACACCCCACTGGCTTAAGGAAAACACTTGCAAAACCCCCCTCTCCCATCACTCACAAATTCACTGACATTCTTTAACTCTATAATTTGCTACACCCATGCAATATTGTTCATCCTTCTCTGAGGCAGGGAGGTCCACCAGTCTGAGCACAATCATTGCTGAGTACAATATATCTATCTGTGACTTGAACTTGGAGACATTACACACAATGTCCATTAAGCATGCTCACTTTAACTTCTCCAATCTCAAGGTGTCTGAAGACGGCCCCCAGGCCTGGCAGTGTGACGCACATCCAACACAAGGTCTGATGTGCCTGACCCTTAGAGCCAATCCTTTTCCTGAAGTTATGGATCTGTTTTGCCGACTTCCCTTATCTACATTGTTCCATCAACTAGAGGCTGTTCATCTTGGAGACCTACTGTGATTATGGTACGACCAGACATGAGAACCATTGTCATTCCCTTGGATTTTCAAGAGCTGTTGAAAATGCACCAGACACAACAAAAGATGTCACGCTCTACCAGCTGTTGAACCCTAGCTCCGAAAGAATCAATTTCAGGGTCTTAGGCTGTCAAGAAGAAAAGAGAACTACTCCCAGGGCCCACCAGTGTCTCCAAGTTCATTTACATTGCCATTCTTTGATTCCATATTCTGATTCCAGAATATGAACTGGATTCCCTTTCGTTCTAACAGAGGCATGCAGAAGTGTGCGCTTCAATCATCCTTGGCAAATGCTTTCACAGTAGTTCATCTTTGGTCAATCCAAGAATTTCACCTCTAGTGACCAAATATGAATGCCCTCAACTGTCCCTATCGATCATTATGGCAACTCTGGAAACCAATGAAATAGAACCACATGTCCTATTTCATTATTCCATGCTAATGTATCCGGGCAACAACGCCTGCTTTGAACACTCTGATTTTTTCAAAGTAAATGTCCTGGTTCCCTGACACAGACAATCAAGGGCATGCACAATTCACCAGGAGGAAAGGCCCAGGCGGACAGTGTGAACGCCTCGCAGCAGACTGCCCGTCCAGGCCCGAAGTTTAACTATGAGCTTTTTAACTGCAATAACTTTAATATACGCTATTGAAGTACCTTGCGGCAGATATCAAAGAGCTAAAAAAGCATCAGAAGATATTTAACTCAATGGAAACCCATTCCAAGTGTTCACCCTTGAGCTTCGTCTCACCCCCCAACACACTCGCCATTTCTTTCAGGTACTCAATCGCATCGCCAGTGTGATCCACTGCATACAGGGCTTCACACTGACTGCGCTGGGTCATGGTACTGAGACGATCAAACTTCAACTCAGATATCTGGTATCAGCGATTGAGTGATTGAGACAAGTCCAGTAGGGTGCTTACCAGTGAGATGATGAGAAGGGAACAATTCATCCCGTCTTGCATTCCAGCTTGTGCACATTGGAATGACCCTATGGCATGCTCATAGTCCCAGCATTCGACATGTGAGTTTCCGACCAGTAAATGCATATAAGCCTACTAAATGTCATTGGTGAAATTGGTGAGGTTGAGAAGATCATGAATGCACCTGGACGATATGGTATGTTGGATTAACAGGAACTGTCGTGATGATGTCATTGATGTGTGATATCCTGTCAGGGTGATCTCTGGCCATAAACATGATGACAGCCTAAGCGATATAAGCAGAGGAATGGACAAAGTGAAGACATGCGAACCTTGATAAGGAGAAGGAAGCAGATGTGAGATGGATATGGCATGGATGCGATGTCATAGGCTCGATATCCCTTGTCTCTTCCCTGCTTTCCCACAAGTGCCCTGTTCTTTGCAACATAACCGAGGACAGATGGTTGCAATTGGAAGAAATGGGCATGAGCGCCAGAACATACAATGACATAATGATGTGCACCTTTTCGGCACCTGTGAGGGCCACATCCCATACTCCTAAATGAGCACGGACGAGGAATTGACTGACAAGCAGATGGTGGTTGTGCTGAGAGGTGGAGAATGCTGTAGTTAATAATGCCTCGGCATCTGTGAGCCAGCCACGCATCCATAACTCAACTATAGCTTTGCCGATCTTCCAGTCTGGTTCGCAGAGCATAGGTTGTGAGAATGAATGCTATGCAGTTGACATGATAGAGTCAATGTGGCACGTACAGTGAGACAGCTATAAATCCAAACCGGAGTGGAGTTGCATAAATCCCAATCGTGACTCCCCAACACGATGAGGTGTGGTGAGACAGTATTCCATCCTGAAAACACAATCAATGTTTCCACACTGTTCGTTCAGGATGACTGCTCATACCTGTCTTTGATTTGTTGGACCATAGCTGAGAATGCTTGCCCGACATTTCCTGCATCCTTGGTGAAGGTCTCAAAGAAAGGAATGGCCAATCAGTCAGCAAACTTTTAAAGCAGGGGCTTAGGGGGGTGATGCAAGGATATGTGAATCAACGATGCGTTACCTTTGCCACACTGTACTTGGCCACCTTCTTGCTCGTGAGGTTGGACTTGTTTCCTGTGAGCAGCACATTGACGTTTTTGAACCTATACCTATCGATTTCATACAACCACTACTTGACATTCATAAAGGTATCTGCAACATCCAGTTGGCGACCGCCGTCAAGCGCAGATGAAAGAATCTTACTATTGTTGGTGACATTGTAAATGACGATGATGCCGTGAACACCTCTGTAGTAGGACAAAGTGATGGTGTGAAAGCATTCTGGACCTGTTGTACAGTAGTAAGAAGAAGGGATACAAGGGAAGATGTGCACATGCCTAAGGTGTCCTACTAGTGCACACATGGAATGGAGTCAGTGGCTCTGTGGAGAGGAAACAACAAGCAAAGACACACAATTTGGAGCTTACATAACAGTTCTTTCCTTTGAGTTTGATGGTATGCCAATCGTAGCATGCAATGGTCCATGTACGTGTGGTCCGCACACCGGGAAAGTAAACAAGACTGGATGGATTTTGAGAAAAGTTGAAGTGAGTAGGATGTGGTAGAACGAACCTTTCCGATACCGGAGTCACTTCAACACTTTTCCAGCGTGTTTGCAAACAGGACAATATCATGATGAAATACTATGAACTTCCAGAACTCCTAGCCAACTGAAGACGAGGAGTCGTCATAAAGTCAATGTCTGTTTTACTCACCACCCTCATTAAGATCTCACCACCTCAAGAAATCTGCCAAGGAGCATGAGGAGCACCAGCAATGGTTCAAGGCCACCCACCACGCTCAATGCCCCCGGGCCAAACTGCCCCACCTTGGCATACACGTTCACCATAGACACACCCCAGGCTGTCAACCACACAATCAACCACATGTGACCCCACGCTCCACCTACCTGCTTCCCCATTGCCCACTTCCACATGCACTCCAAGACCACCCCAACATCGTTCATCACCTAGAATCTGATGACAACGACTGTGTGCCTGCTTCGTCCGAGCTCGAAGTTGTGAAAGACGCCCGAGATGAGCAACACACCAAGCATGCCACCTAGCGGGCCCAACACGTGCTCAAATGGCCCATACTGTATTGCACGCCGAAATAGGCTGAAAACGCTGCTAGAAACGAGATGAGCATGGCGCATGAGAGCTCTAAAACCGGGGGGAGTGTGTGATCAAACAGTGTGCCGCCCTTGAGTGAGCTGAACGTCTCGCGACTCCACGCCTGAGGTGGGTCATCAAGTCCCAAGTGTTCCAACATGCCATCTTCACAATGCTAAGAGTCGATTCGTCCCAGCCGTGTATCACAGCAAAGTGACATTGATAGCATACATGTGTGAACGTCCACACGGTGGAGCACGTCGCCATGGAGCACATTTGAGTCTGCATGGACCAATGGACTGCGTTGTAGGGAACATGGTGGATGCGAGACTCACAATGAGCTGGCTGTTGACCAGGGTCTTTGTCAGATCGCCTCCAGACATGTCCACAAACGTCACACACCAAGACAAGCAGAATAAGACAGGCAACAGGGCCAGCCAGCCGTTAGAGCTCAATCTGGGAAAGGGAACGAAATGCCACGCCTTGACTTGTACTGTGCCTGCCACATAAATGGTCCTATGGCATTCCCAATGCAGTAGGTGCTGAGTACAATCGCGTTCATCGTGACCTGTCAACACACGTGAGATATGGGTGACAACTACTGAAACTGCCATGGCCCACCCGGTTGGTGTGTCTGGCTGTCACATTCGTCAACCACGACAAGGACAAAATGAATCCTGTAGTGCTGGTGTCATTAAGCCAGGTCCTGAAGAGTAACCCGATTTTATTACTTCATGGTAGGAACTCGATCATCAACACCCCAATAAGAGCCGGAAGGGAATACACCTCGCCAACGTAGGCATGGCTGTTCAGAATTCAAGTGTCACTCCAGTCAAGATAGTAATGATCTTAATGAGGCTGTCCACACAAGCCAAAAACATCATGTCAAAGTAGGTGAAATCAAAACATGAGATGATAATCTGGCGCTGGTTCGTGAGTGAGTTGGGTATGTTGCCCAGAACAGAATAAAGGGTAAAGAGCCACATCTTGGGTTCAATCATCCCAAGTTACCTTGTCTGTTATCAGGGACGAGCACAATAGCACGAAGACCCGCTGTTTCTTCTTAAAGTGCTTATTCTCTATTCCAGGTTGGTTTTCCGGAAGGTGTCATCAACACAGAGAGATTGAATACAGGAGTGTCTCACCTTCAGGCGTCAGACAGCCATCGCCTGTTCGCTTGGCATAAGGAACCTGTAGAAGGTCAGCCAAGGTCTCGAGTCAAGGACTTCATCATACCAGTAGAGTATCACCACAAGGAGCATGATGGTTCCGGAAATGACCATCAACCTTGCCCCATTACCTTCCTGCCTCATCTCAACAACCAGCATGCTCACCATTGCCAGGAGGCGAATCCAGTGGTCTTGATGTGCAGAGATCCAAAACTGATGAAGCCAGAGATGATTTGGGCTGTCATGTGAGTCAGTGGCATTCACAACTCGTTTCGATCTGTCTACTTGTCCCGTTCATCAAGACTAGCTCCTTCAACACCGAAATGATGTCAGACGAGAGGGAGGGCACTCACACCAGTGCCCAAACCGCAGGGTCTGTTCCTGGCGAGTGTAAAACATGGAGCTGATGATCATGAACCCCACTGTGATTGAGCCCTCACACATGCCAAGGAAAATCCAACATACAAACAGTCCCATAAAGTTGGTATATACCCCCTGACAGGTTAGGAAAACAGCCCTAATGAAGATTGAGGGCTGGACAAGGAATTAGTAACGAGTGGTGCTGCATGAACATGGCATTCGCTTCATCCATCTTCCAACGGGAAGCGCTGGAGTGCCAAGTTCTGATGGTACTCGAACATGAAGTAGCTAATGTCGAATATCGTTCCGAGCCTGGACGAGCCGCGTGAGAAGCATAAGGGACTGCTAGGAACAGATGAGCCATATGTACCAGTTGTGTCTGTAAATCATTGTGTCAAACATTTTGTGGGGAGTACGAAAACATTTCACACAAGCACTCAATCATTGGTCGTCAGGTGTGTGCTCTGGCTATCTGTCCATCAGAGGAATCAGACATTCCGAGTTGGCAAAATTCTTACTCTATGCCGAGAATTGCAGAGCTATCCAGTGTAGTTTTGTCCATGGACTGGATCCTGCACGAGAGGAAATGATTAGTAATGCGAGTGGCAGTTGGACGGGTCTCCTCACCAGTAGAAGGCTACATAATGATCACAATATCGCAACAGAGTCGCTTAGACTCAAGACAGGGACTGGGCGGAGACTCACTGGAACTCCGTCAACAAACTGGCAATAATCTGTGCTCCAGTGTCAATTTCCTTGGTGGACATGGCGTGTGCATGGTGCATTTGTGTTTGTGCCTGCTTCTCTCCCTTAGTATCTGACCAGGCACCATTAGATAAAACGCAACACATGGTCATGACGGGATGCTCTCAAAGCCTTTAAGTAAGGCAACCCCCTAGAAAGTGAATGATGCTGATAGAAAAGGACGATACTATGTTCCTAGTAGATGCCCGACAGCCTCTATAGGAGACTCACAAGGATGACATTAAATGGCGACATCAAGGTCCTAGGAAGGTGTGTGTGCGGGGAGTCCTCGCTGCTTGTTTGCCCATGTTTGGCATAACCCTAACCTTGCAATGGACTGACATTAGGATCACCAGGTGGTCACGCTGTTCTCTCTATATGCAGACCTCGTTCCAAAGATGGTGGAGAACTTCCGTATATCCCAACTTGTCCATGCTACTCACAACTGACCTGTCCCAGATGCGCTCTGCGCCAGCGAAAAGGGCATTGGCAACTTGGGCAAACCTCTTCACTTTGCTGGGTCCGTCTTCCACAGGGTCCTTCCCTCTTGATCCAATCCATTGAGATATGGACAAAGTTCTCCTCACTGGGTTCATGTGCCAGGGAGGCGATTTCACCACTGGAAACGGTATCTGATTTCCTCTTCAGCTCGTGTGCTCACTCACATCTCCTGTCTCAGGGACTGTCCATCTATGGAGAAAAGTTCACTGATGAGGTGTTCCTCATGAACCACAATACACCATTCCTCCTATCCATGGTATGCCTGCGTCGTCAGGGTTTGATCTACATGCTGACCCCCCGTGCAGGCCAACGTATGTAGTTCTTCATCACCGCTGCCAAAACGCCTCATCTGGATGGGAATAACGTCGTCTTTGGCAAGGTCATCAAGGGTAAATCGATTGGTACGTCTCTGCCAATCCACTTAACATGCTCGCCTTTACGGCTGCCGCCCCAGTTCGCAAGATCGAGCACCCACAACCGTGGGACATGCGCCCACAAAGCTGATCATCATCGTCACCTATGGCATCCTCTGCCCACTATGCTGCTTAGTATGCTGCCCTGTCTTCGCATCGTGTTCAAGGTCTGCTAACACAACAACTTCACAGAGTCGTTGAGGTACTTGGACCACCACTCTTCCCTGCCAGACAATGCTCCACCTTCGCAAAAGGACAAATTTGACAATGGTCTTGCTCGTCAATGCTGCACTCGCTACGCTTCACTCTCAACACCTGACCCCCCCACTGAGGCCAATTCCTCCACTGCCGCTCAAGACACCACTCCAGGTCCATCTCCAACGTGGACATCCCACCGGTCTCCCACTATCCTTTTCGCACTACCTTCCACCCAGAGCTCAGGGAGGACATGGGTCACATGATTGGTTATGCCCTCAACTTTCTTCTCGATATCCTTGATCGCTCTCCAGATGAACCAGGCGTTCCTTCCAATGAAGCAGACCTTTGTCTTCAGCCAACCACAGATCCTGTATAGAAAGACCAGTACTCCATCGTCCGTCCTCTGGAATGACAACAATCACTTGTTTGACAAAGTCATTCAGATCATCTGCGACACCACAAGCTATGATCGCAAAGAAGCTGCTGCCATCGCATACACCACTGACGGTCATGGCTGCAGCATCATCAACATGAAAACCAATGTGACCCATCTCTTGAAGATTGCCCAGGTCATCTCTAAGACTGAGCTCAGTATCACCATTCGCCACACCTACAACACTTTTAGAGAACAGGTTGTTGTCGTCATCATCGAATGGCTTCTTGACCACACCCACAGCAGACTCGGAACTAACACCCTCCTCATTTGTGAGATGCTCAACTGCTCGCTCCAAGACACCACGAAAATGACATGTACATACCATCCTGCACCACACATTCCAGATCTTCTCAATGGGATCCCAGATCCATCCAGGATCAACTGGATGTTTTTGTACCATGCTCAACTGTGGAAGAAGCCCATATCAGCTTGAAGGAGATTTACGCTTCTGTTCTTGCCTTGTCCCATCCTCACAAACTTGCTATAGGTGCTCATTTTCTCTGTTCCTGCATTGCTGAGAAACTGAACCCACCTCTAGGGGGTCGCTTTGCCACAATCTATCTGCGCATAGTGGAGGCATACCTCCTTGTCGACAGGGAAGCTGAAACCTCAATCAAGTATTTCGCTCTTCAGCTCTTTACCATTACATCTATCACGAGTCACATTGTACAGTATCATGATGTCATCACCCGTATGCTCGATGCCATCATCAATTTCTTCACAAATCAAATTGTCAACAAACGTATCCTTCCCGCTCCGCCAGAATGCGCTTGAGGTCGCTGAGCTTGACATGGACGGCTTCCCGTTCAAATCGAAGCGCTTCATGCCCGTCTTTAGCAACCTCCAGTACCTCTGCCACAATGTATTTCCTTAGCTAGTTCTTGCTTCATATCACGTAGTAATCTAGCCATCTTCTCCACACTTGACGTCTCAGTGTGAGACCCTTGTCTAGCCGTTACTACAAGGACTATTTCTTCTATGAGACTTGGCTTCACTCTAGAGAAAGTGCTTTGACTAGGTTCTACGCTATCAACCATAACAATATGGAGTATAGATTACTCCCTTATCACATGCACTTCTTGAGCTGTCATGCTCGATATGGGGGTTTAGCCCCTTAGTCCTTACACTCTCCTTTTATAGAGGAGGCAATGACTCGAAAATAACATTGATTACATTAATGATAATATGAAGTTATATAGAATTTGTACAAAAAAGAACAATCTTTTTAAAAGTAAATGTATAGTAAATGGAATACAATTTGTTCTGAGATGAAGATAAACATAGTAGACGAGGGTTACACCTCATCCACAAAGGATTAACAAAAAACAGGGTTATACCTGTGAATAAACATGTTATATCTGCATGAGTTTGTTTAAAAGGACACCTTCCTCTCTCTGGCTCATATGGACATCAATACCACTGGCACCAAGGCACCCCTTAGCGCATGGTACTTTATAAGCCATGATGGCTTCATAGAACCTGGTGAGTAGTGTGGGGTCATTTTGAAACCCTGGTGTAAGCTGAATAGGAGGGATTTCCTCCATGGAAAAACCTTGAGTGCATGCCTGCCACTCATGTTTCCAGTGTACAGTTAGTTGATTCGTCCAGGTTTCAGAACAGGAGGTCTTCCCTCAGTGGGCTATACAGTGACTCCAAAAAGCATTGCAATAATTAACCTTCATGCAGTGTGCAAAGCGCACTGCAAACCCCTGTGGGAATCACACTTAGCTCTGGTGGAGTCGTAGATAGTAGACACTCTTGGCTACCGTTTGGTCCTTGGATCATGTGATTTGGTTCACACAGTCAAGAGATATGCCAACTTTAAGACAACAATACCATTGCAACAGTTTTTTCACTTTTGATTTGGGAAATGCTACCTTAGTCAAATCTGATGATATTTACAATTTTTTGGTTATACAAACAAAGATACACATATAAACATTCCACCTGAGTTTGAAAATGTTCACATGCTTCTTTATTCCCAACATCATCCATCATGAGATCTCTCTCTAATATTCAAAAGAATACCATTCTCACTATGCATGATTCTGGTCATTCCACTCGCTCTATTGCCTCTGCTACTGGTATCCACCATTCAACCATATCCAGACTTCCTTCCAAGAACCGTTCTGAGCTTCAAAAGTCTATTGGAGGTCGTCCATCCAAGCTTTCCCCCACCAATATCCGCCATGCAATCCATCTTATCACTTCTCGCAAGGCAGAAAATACAGTTCAAGTGACCAAAACTCTATCCAACATCATTAA
>JBBPMC010000481.1:0-21679 GCA_038090115.1 Strobilomyces echinocephalus | reverse complement strand
TGGGGTATACTTGACTGGGTCAGGGTTGACACCAGTGGACTCGGTGGAACTCCCTTCAGAGGGTCATGCCACTCATCTCTTAGGTCACGGTTGACCTCGGGTTATCCTTGACTGGGTCAGAGTTGACACCAGTCCATTTATTAGTTATACCGCTACCATTCCTGGATTAGCAATCTAGCATCTTCCATACTTGACGTTTCTCGTGTGAGACCCTTAGTACAGCCGACGCTGCTTAGGCCAACTTCTCAGAGTCTTCACTTCACTCTTGACGAAGTGCTCCGCTAGGTTATTATGCTAGGAATCTTCCAAGCGTAACATTTACATTACCACACTCTGGCAATATGACAGGCTCTTGACTTCATAGTGGGATGTCAGCACATGACATGCTAGCAATGTGACAATGCATAGAGTTCACAGTCCCTGTAATCCACACACTACAGTATATACTTAGCAAATGTAATATATTATAAGCATTAGATTATAATAAAACTGTATTTAATGAACCATGTTGAGACTTAGAATATTTTCATGAGTGATCAGATTACCTAACCATATTGAAGTCAAGTCATGCTACTTTTCTTCAACACTATGTGTCTACTCACCTAACAGTCGATCCCTCTGTCTCTTTTAAGCCCCACAACTCACTTCACACCCTATCTACCCTCCTTTGAGCCCAATAATTCAATGGCCACCTCCATCATATTTTTCTGCTTGATGGCTTGATGGCCAATTATGCCATACAATCTTCTTGAGTCCCACAGCTCACTTTGCACCATACCTACCCTCTTTCAAGCCTAACAGCTCAATGACCAGCCTTGCCATGTGCTCTCAAGCCCATAGCTCATTTTGCACCCTATTCGCCCTCTTTTGAGTACAATGGCTCAATGGCCAACTCCACTATGCACTCTCAAGCCCCCTATAGCTTCTTTCACATCCTGTTAGAACTGGGGTCTGCTCACTTCACTATAGCTTCGGAACATTAGAGGTAAGAGGTCAGATGGATTTGGGACTTTGACTTCAGCGACTCAAGTGGAGCACTGTGCCCTTGCTGCTCATGGTGTTAGTCTCGGATTTGTGGAAAGGACAACAGAGGGGAGGATAGGGAGATTCAAAGTGGACTGAGTTGTGGAGTGAGGGTATCTAGTCAATAATCAGACTAGAAAGTACAGAGGTTGTATCTACATCTTATATACAGAGTGCAGACATTGCATTAGTACAGCTATGAGTAAGACAGGAATGAAGATAACTGGAGGGCAGAGAATGGAGTCAGGGACATACATAGCCAGAGCTGTGTGGCATAGGCAAGTACAGGTATGGAAGGATCTAAGAGCAAGACTAAGACTAAAGGGATTACCAGGGTGAACATAAATGGATAGGGAATGAGATAGTCTAACACCAGTTGATGATGATGATGAGCTTGATGAAGGGCCATTCGTACTTCATCCAGTCCCATGACATTATAGAAGGTTTTATACTGACTTAATCTACTCAGACTGTATACCTGACCATCAGCATAGATAAAGTTGACTTGATGATCAATGACGGCTTCTTGAGGGCAAGGGACACGCTCATCAAGTACAATCAGTTGGTTTCCACACAGTCTCGTACAGCTTCTGTTGGGAACAGTCCCATTCCCCTTCTTATTGACTGGGAAAACTATCAGCGACTATTGGCTCCTGCAGCTGACTGTTACCTAGAATGGTATCATGCAAGTTTCTGTGGAGTCAAGCATCCTTGCCATGATGACCAAGAGTATATGTATACCATCAGAGGTTGAGAGAAGTGGAGCAGAGTCTGAGGGATTCAGGCTGTTTCGTCGTTCTCTGAGATTCTGTCCCCCCAACAAAGTTCCAAAGAAGAAGTGATATTTTGTCATCTCGCTTGCTATGTGATTCCTACAGACCCCATTATCAACCATGTGTGTTTTCTTACAAGTCTTTATAGCCATCTGGAGCTGCAGCATGTGTTAGTCTATCTGCAGATGGTGCAGGAGAGAGGTTGGACACCTTAGGGCCATTTGTTCAAGACTGCATTCTGTGCTAGATACACTTTCAACACTCTCAGGACCCTTCTCATTGTGAATCCCAACATCACAGTCAACACTCTTCCTCCAGCTCCAGTTCCTGCAGAAGGCAACCATGTGTGACCAGGTTTTGCATCACCCAAACCAAACTATCCCATTGACTTGCCAAACTTTTCGATTGGTGTGCTACATACCTTCCTTGTTGACTTTATTGCCACCGATGACCAGGAAAGTTGTATTGTCTTATATTCGGATCTATCGCTAATCTATGCTATAGTCCATTAATGTTATTGAGTGCCCTGAATGTCACTGCCTTCTTCTTTTGATGCGCAGTGATTTGAAAGATTCTGACATCCTTCATCATTCCAAGACTCACGAACTTGTTCTTAAAGGATGCAAAGAGCATTTTGTGTCACTCAAGAATGAACTTAAGGTACATAGGTTGGTATTCAATCCATGTCTTCCAGTTCTGAAGTGCTCCATAGAATGCGATCGGGGAAATATCTCTTACGTCTGATATATGGTCTGCAAATAACCTTTGTGCATACATGGCCATTACAGTGCATTGGATTGCAAGATCAGAAGGATGGTACCATCAGCCTGAAGGTTGCATTGATCGCTTTCCACCATCTTCCATCATATCACACCGGAGAAGAAATTGCACAGTCACTACTCAAGCTCATTGACCGGGCGAAGATTCCAGTGAACAAGGTACATTGCTGGAATTCTTCTTATATCATGCTTAATCATCTTTGCAGATTACGAGAGGTATGTTACTACAGCACACAGCTACTTACCTTACTAAAAAAGTGTTGAAAAGTTGTATGCTGCAGGACGCAACTTGCGGGTGAGGCAAGACGATGCAGCAGGTGTTATTCGCGATAGCGGACGAGCTATAGTACGACGTGAGGCTATGATGTAAACTAGGTACTGTATAGTACTTATGTAAGCGTCGGCACGTAGTGAATGATTCTACTCTGACACACCCCCTGAATCATGAGTGAAGTCCAAGCGAATGAAGTCCAAATAAAAAGAAAGACGAAATGAAAAAATAATATGTGCACCCCTGGAAGTCCAAGAATTACCATGCGGCGTCAGGAACATCATCGACATGGTTAGCATGTCCCTTCTTGGGACAATCTTTAGCATAGTGCCCTTTGTTCCCGCACTTGAAGCATGTGATGTTGGCCCTGCCAGAACGGATGGTGAGAGCAGTGTCCGAGGTGTCAGGTTCCCCTTTGAGTGATGCCTTGTAGTACTACATTAAGTTGCTTACGGCTGAGGTGGCATTCTTCCTCATCGAGTAGGCGAGAGATAGCGAGTCTGAGAATAAGCTTGTCGGGTTCAATAGCATCGAGCGTGACAATGGCAGAGTCATACTCAGGGGGAGGGCCAGGAGTGAGGACGACGATCATGAGGAGGTTGGGAAGAGTGACTCTGATGTCCTTCAAAAAATGCGCCTGTGCCTTGACATCACTAACCCACAACATGATAGATTGCTCAGGACCTTTCTCCATGCGCGAGAACTTTCGCATAGCAGCAAGCTGGGTAGAGAAGCTGCGGGCGCGATGGATTTTTGTGAGCGAGTCCCAGATGAGCTTGGGATCATCACCCTGGACGTGGACGATCAGGGTGTTGTCGACATAGAGTGCAAGCTTGGCAGCAGCTTTGAGGTGAATGCGTCGACCTCCGTGGTGGTGGCTGTTTTCGGATCGGGTGCAGTCTCCATGCCCGACACGACGCCCCAGAGATCAGAACGGATGAGCAACACGCACATACGAATGCTCCAGTTAAGGAAGTTGTCCTCAGAGAGACATGGCATCAGAGACATTGAGGATCGACGAAGACATAGCGAGTAGGATAGCGAGGTGGATGTATGCAGTTGGATTAGAGCGATGTGGTGGGAGGAAACGAACATGGATGTATGCAGGTTGGAGCACTACTCCAAGTCCGGGAAATGATATGCGACACCTTCGACGTGGTGTAGAGCTTCACATTGCTCTATGGTTACATTCTGCCTTTTCTCTCTGATCTAGGCTTTCTCCTGATGACACCCAGTTGAGTCTTGAGTCGACAATGCACCACGGACTTATAGTCTGATGGACCGAGGCTTTTTCCTGCAGTCCAGACTATCTCGGCCCATGTTGAGGCTTTCAGCCCACATGTCTGCAAGACCGACGCTTTTTCCTGTGGTCTGGACTATCATTGGTCTCCTTATTTGTTACAGTTCATCATATCTTAGCTACAAGGCCCGGCGACTTCCTGGCCCTTTTAAGGATCCTTAGGATAGTTCACATGCAACTACTTTCCATCTTACCTTCCACCACGAACCATCTACCATTTTCTGACTGTCTGAACGACCTTTCCCTCGACTCCAACAACCTTCTCCCTTCTCCCTTGACCTTTCGACCGCGTTTTTGGACTTCTACAGACCGACAGACTTTCGGACTCCGGTTTCCCGCACCTTTGGCCCATTTTTCTAACCTCCAAGACCTCAGCAAACAATCTCAGACCCCTTTTGGGCTGAACAGATCGCACCTAGGCATCCCCTCAACCTATTCCCTGGTATTACCCCAGGGAGAATTGTTGTTTTATAGTGGCCTGTCAGTCGAGATGAGTTGCAGCGCCTGTGACACGGCCCGTCGGTCAACAGCGTGCTCGCACAGCCTGTTGTACGGTTACCGAATTCTTGAATACCCCAGTAACGCAGGGTATCATCCGCTATGTTGAAAAGTCATATGCTGCAGAATGCAACTTGTGGGTGAGGCGAGATGATGCGGCAGGTGTTATTCATGATAGCGGACGAGCTATAGTATGACACAAGGCTACGATGTAAACTGTAGCGAATGGTACTACTTCGACAAAAAGATATGTCCATTCAAATTTTAGGCTGTCTATTTCTATTTAGCTGAACCTCGAAATGCGGACATTACCCAAGGCAGGCAACTGGGAAAATACCACTGGGAAGTTCTGCAAGATCTCAAGGTGGTATTGGAGGTAAGCATTTGCAATCAGCTCGCTTTATGGCATACTCAGGCACACAATGTTTTAAAGGTTACCTCCCTTGCTCAACATACAATGTTGGGAGAACGGAACCCTCTCATTGGTGGAGCCTTGCCTGCATTTGAACTATTCATCACTCAATGGCAGTCGATATCAATGGAATGTCAGCACCTCAGCCCGATTATCCATCCAGGCCTCTAGTATGGAAAGCTATATCATGAACGTATGCATGCTAACAAGGCATATTTGTTTGCAATGTATGAGTTGTGTTGTCTATTGTTGCGCTGAGTCACCAACCTGTACAATTAGTCGTTGATCCTTGCATTCACTTTTCATGGGTGAGTGCACATTGGAGTACTAAAGTGCCTGCTGCGAGAGAAACTGTTACAATTCGCCCCATTCTTTTCTTTTCCTTCTTCGTTTTCCTCATGCTATATGCTGTATTAGGCAACTGAAGTACACTGAGAATGTCTTTCCTCTCTCCATTTCGCTCTCTGCTTGTACCTGCTGGAATGTTCTACAACATTCCATGCTTATCACTTATCTTGGACCTCCACAGTCCGCAGCACTTGCTGCATGACTCAATACCTATAGTTTCCTTTCACAGCCTGGTCTATGCCCTTTCTTCTACCATATATAAACCTTGCCTCGACGGCACAAGTACTTTAGCTTCGACCTACCTAGAGTTACACCAATATCAGTGTCGCTTTAAGCTTACCTCACCCCAACTTGGCCTATTAAGGCCTCCTCCGCCTTCGCTCTCACTGTCTAGGAAATCCCTAGGACAGTAACCTTGTCCTCGTTTCTTAGGAAGTCCCTGAAAATAACATCCCTTCATCCTTGTCACCATAAGGAATCCCCTTATGGTCTTCTTGTCCTTCGCCTGCCAGAAATTCCCTGGTCTTCGTTCTCATCCCTTGACCATCTAGGTTTGCGGTTGTCCCTACCAGGGTCAACTGTAACAAAGGTCGAAGCTCTTCACACCCTACTACCACTGTTGTAAGCAGCCACCATTTTCGACTCAGTCTATCACGCTCTTGCCTCTGCCTGGAGAAACTCTCAGGACATCCCTGATGACCTCCCTCAATACCAACATCTCCAAATTCCAGGAGAAAGTAGTCCTCTCCAAGATGACTGATGAGCGAGCTCTCATCAACTATTTCTCCTCTGGGATCCCCATTCCACTAATGAAACGGATCCAAACCATGGACAACCCACCGACCAAGGTAGAGGAATGGTATACTAAAGCTGTTCACCTCCAGACCATGTGAGAGACAGCCAAACTAACCGCCAAGAGGAATTGGTTCTCCATCCCTGCTCCTCCTCCTTGCTCAACTCCCAAAGCCAAAAATCCTGACACTATGGATGTCGATGCCGTTAAGATTGCCAAACTTATGATACAACCCTAAGACCTAAGTTCTCAGATTACCACTTGGCAACTAAGAGCTCTATTGAGAGTGAAGAAAGTAGTTGGAATCTAGGCTGGGTGTGCCTTAGGGAGGAAGATGCCCAAGTGAACTAGACTGGGGTTGCCAGTCGACGTTCACTGGGTTTATATATTCAGAGGCTACATAGGTTTACATAAGCGTTTCGTCTATACTAGTCCGAGCCCTTTGCCGTAGGGTGCAGGAGTGTGGCTGAAACGCGTATCAAATGTGAAATATGTGAATGAAACGGAGATGAAACATGTGAGATGGAAGCATAGTGAAATGGAAGAGAAGCATGAGAAGCATTCATGAAACGTGGAGATGAAACATGATGGAATGGAAGAGAAGAGAAGCATGCACAGACCTTTGGCTGTGTCAAGGGTTGCAACATGCGCAAGGTGAAATGAAGGGTGAAACGAGTGACGATGGTGTAGAGATCAGAGGGGAGGCTATGGCCGTTGATCCTGTGATAAGATAAAAGATAAGATGTGATAAGATTAAATAAGGAGGAAAAGAAAGATAAGTCCATAAGTCCTTGAGATGTCATCTGATAAGGACCGGATGAGGAGCGAAGCGTAACAACTTACTCCCGAAGAACACCAGAGATGCATCAAAGATGGTCTCTGCTTCTGCTGCCACAAACCTGGGCATAGCTCCCAGCAATGCACCACCTTCTCCTCATCCAAACCCACTCCCAAGATCTGAAAGATTGCCAAGGAGGAGGAGATCCCCAAGTTAGAAGAAGTAGATGATGACGATGACGATGAAACTACCATCTGCCATGTCCGCTTCCAAGTTTCCTCACAGGATTTTTAAACAGGAGACCTCAGTCAACATGAGTACCCCCCTCCAATTCCCCTGATTCATCGTGTACTACTATTCCTGTACAAGTAACCAAGGCTATGAAATCCATGAGAATCCCTGTTCAACTCATTGAGCCTTCTCACATGATGAAAGTTATCGACACCTTTGCCCTCATCGACAGTGGTGCAGATATCTCCTGCATCGACTAGGACCTCGTCAAGAAGCACAAACTTCCTTGCACTCGTTTACCCCAGCCTATCCCTGTCTGAAATGTAGACCACTCCACCAACTCTGCTGGCACCATCCACTTCACCACCATGCTCTTTATGAACATCAAGGGGATTGCCCAAAAAGTCACCTTCCATATCATGTCCTGTGGCTCTCAGAATGTCATCCTTTGACTCCCATGGCTTAAGGCCACCAACCCAGTCATCAACTGGTCAGATTGCACTATCAGCATTAAAGAATCCCTAGACCAGTCAAAGGACCTCTATGCTTTCTATGTCTCTGACAATGCTCAACACAAAACCCTCCTCTGTCAGTTCAAACCTCCACAGCATACCCTCGTCAACTCCATTCAAGATACTCGCCTCTTCAAGTATCTTGACTACGAAACTGAGGAATGGTTTGTCCAAAGAACCCTTGACTGCTGAACTCTTGATCGCATCATTTAATGTGGATCTCGTTTCCTCTCCCCTCTTGCTATACGCAAGATTACCACTGCCACTGAACTCGCTGCCACTGCTGAGTCAGCCAAACCCAAAGTAGAACTCCCAGAGGAATATACCGACTACACCTCTGTCTTCTCCAAAGTGGCAACAGAGCATATTTCCTCTTCCAGACTCTATGATTACAAGATCAACCTCGATGAATCTTTCGTTCCCAAAATAGGGAAACTCTATCCTCTCTCCCCCGATGAGCACCAAGCTACCGAAGACTTCCTAGACGAGAACCTTCGCTCTGGGAGAATTCACCCTTTGAACTCCCCTCAAGCCTCGCCTTTCTTCTTTGTCAAAAAAAAGGATGGAGGACTCCATCCATGTCAGGACTACCAATATCTCAATGAACATACTATTCGAGACGCCTATCCCCTCCCTCTCATCGGAGACCTTATTGACAAACTAAAAGATGCCAAGGTCTTTACCAAGTTTGATGTCCGCTGGGGATACAACAACGTCCGTATTAAAGATGGTCATCAATGGAAGGCTGCCTTTGTTACCCATAAAGGTCTCTTTGAACCTACCATCATGTTCTTTGGCCTCACCAATTCCCCCACCACATTCCAACGATTCATGAACAATTTCTTCCAAGACATGATTGCCGAAGGATGGCTCGTCATCTACATGAACGACCTCCTTATCTTCTCCCCCGATGCAAGAACCCATGAGGAACATACCAAACGTGTCCTCCAACAGATGCAAGAACTCAATCTACACCTCAAACTTGAGAAGTGTAAATTTGCCACCTCTAAGGTAGAATACCTTGGCATGATCGTTAAACCTGGTCAACTAGCCATGGACCCTATTAAGCTCGATGGCATCGCCAGATGGCCAACCCCATCAAAGGTCAAGGATGTCTGCTCCTTCCTTGGCTTCGCCAACTTCTATCATTGCTTCATCCCCAACTATTCCAACATTGCTCACCCCCTTATCGACTTTACCAAGAAGTTCCAAGCATGGGATTGGACCCCAGCTTGCCAGAGTGCCTTCGACTCGCTCAAAAAACTCTTCCTCTCCCAACCGGTTTTACACCTCCCTGACCATTCTGCTCCTTTTGCCATTGCCACCAATGCTTTCAAATATGCATCTGGTGCTATCCTCCTCCAAACTGATGCTAACAGTGATTGACACCCTTGTTCCTATCTCTCCCAATCATTCAGCCCTGCTGAACAAAACTATGACATCTTCAATCATGAACTTCTTGCCATTATCCGGGCCCTTAAGTCATGGAGACACTATCTCCATGGGTCTCCTTTCCCTGTCCAAATCTTCACAGATCACAAGAACCTTACCTACTTCTGCACTGCACAGAACCTCAATCACTGACAAGCCAGATGGCTTCTTGATCTAGCAGACTTCGATTTAAAAATGATCCATGTCTCTGGATAACTCCTTGCTGGTTCTGATGCACTCTCCTGCTGCCCTGACCTCCTTTCAAGGAACAATTCAGACAACTCCAGCACTGTCCTCCTTCCCAACTCCATGTTCGTCCACATCATCGATTCCACCCTCAATGCGTACATCTCCTCCTTGTCAAAGGATGATCCCCTTGTTCTCCAAGCCCTTCAAATACTTAATGGTGACGTTCCACCCACCTTTCGCTCCTGCCTTTCCAAGTGGTAGTTCTCTGCAGGCATGCAGACTTACAAAAATCACGTCTATGTACCACCTGATGACTCCATTGCTTTATCCTCCAATGCTGTCACAACCATAAACCTGCTGGCCACCCTGGGTTCCTTAAGACCTGTCAACTTGTCACCTCCAAGTTTTGGTGGCCCAGCCTCGCCCACTATGTCCGTAAATATGTCGAAGGCTGTGGCACTTGCCAACAGAACAAAGTGAACACACACCCCACCATCACTCCTCTCACCCTCATTCCCTCCACTGCTTCTTGCCCTTTCCAACAGATCTCGTGTGATCTTATCACAGATCTTTCTCCTTCCGCTGGCTTCAGTTCTCTTCTGATCGTGGTTGACCATGGCCTTACTAAGGGGATAATTCTTTGCCCCACCAAGAATATCATTACTGCTGAAGGCGTGGTCAATCTTTTCTTCCATAAAGTCTTCCTTCGCTTCGGCCTCTATGACAAAATCATCTCTGATCAAGACCGCCAGTTTGCCTCTGCCTTTACCAAGGAACTTGGAAAACTCCTGAACTATGACCTCTCCCTTTCCACCACCTATGTATCATCCACAATCTGATGGAGAAACGGAATAAGTAAACCAAGAAGTTGGGATGTATCTTTGGATCTTCTGTGGTAATAACCCCACTTCTTGGGCCGAAATGATCTCCCACACAGAATTCGCCCACAACCACTGCCCTCACTCCATCACCAACAAATCTCTGTTCTTCCTCATGCTAGGCTATGAACCTCGTGCTCTTCCCACCATCATCTCTGAAAGCCATATCCCCACTGTGGAATCGCGCCTAAAGTCCCTTTCTGCAGCCCAAGACGCAGCCTTAGCTTCCCATAAACTTGCCTGCCAGGTCATGGCCTCCCGTAACAAACGTGGCTTCCTTCCCTTTGTAAAAGGAGACAAAGTCTGGCTAGAAGCCAGGAACCTGAAATGCACGGTTGCCAACCTGAAGTTCACCTCTAAACGAAAAGGACCCTTCGTTATCACCAAGGTCTTATCTCCTATCACCTACCAACTCTGCCTTCCTTTGATGTGGAAAATCCACAACACCTTCCATGCTTCCCTTCTATCCCCTTACAAAGAAAACTCCGTCCATGGAAAGAACTTTCCTGCACCACCTCCTGACCTTATCGCAGGAGAAAAAGAATACACAGTTGAGAAAATCCTGAAACACCACAGATCTTCTAACTCCCACTCCTTCCTGATCCAATGGAAGGGATACTTAGCTGAAGAAGACTCCTGGGAACCAGAGTGGAACCTCAAACATGCAAAGTCTGCCCTAGAAGATTATAAGAACCTTCACCCCTCCGACTTTCGTCCCTTATCCTCTTCTCCTCAAATCACCATCTCTCATTGCAAACCCAAAACTGTTGCCTCTATCTCCATCATGTCCATTGGTCGTACCTTTTCCTCTCTCTCCTCTGAATCTTCCCTTATCATACCTACTGTCAATGAAAATACCGTCCCGCTGTTGACCCAAGAAACACCTGAAGGCGTCGTCCCTGTCTTCTTCACCTCCACCCCTTCAGAGTATTTTCCTGCTCCTCTTTTCGCTGTATAATCTGTTAACTTACCCCTCTTCGCTCATCGTCTCCGCGAGGAACCCCTTTCATCCTATGTAATCAACCTTCTCATCTGCTACCTCCAGGACCCCTGCCTTGTTACTCCTGTTGCTGCTCATCTCAATATGAACTCACCCCTCTTTACCCTCTATCAGGCGTTCCTCCAATGAGAACACCTCACCATAGTCAATCGCTGGTGCCCCACCAACACTTGTGGCACTATCATCAGAGGAATGACCCAATAGGTCCATTCCACTCTTTGCAAAGCCATCCTCACCGCCATGCATCAGCTTGAGATGCTGGAGTTCCTCTCTGACCTGGACAGGTATCTTCATGACCAATCCATGGCCAATGGTCCCCCTATTGAGATGTCCACCCCTCCGTCATCGTCTTCTTCCTCCGCTCCGTCTCCTCCGCCTCTTCCTGTCGCTCTGCCTGTTGTGTGCCTGGTGATTGCACACCATGGCATAGCTTTGTGTCAGCATTTCCAGTTCAGCCACATTGTGGCTGACCTTATTGATATGCATGGTTGTTGTTGTCCAGTAGTATAGAACTTGAGAGTCCGATGTAAGAGCTCTTCAGTCTCTTACATTGGACTCCAGGTATATCCCTACCGCTTTGTAGCGCATAATATAGTCTCTTACATCGGACTCCAGCTCCCTTGATTGAGCTGTCTAACACTGCCTATCCTTTCCCTTGCAGACCAGATTGAGTACCACTGCTATGATGATGACTACTATCCCGTCCTAGCCCCTGGAGATCAAGGATTTGACAACTCCTGCTACCACTGCCACTGCCCTGGACACTTCCGCCTCGACTGCTGAGAATATCACTGCCCCTTCTGCCACACCTTGGCCCCCAGGCATATCCAGTGGGCCTGTCCCGCTTGCTGGCGCTCTCCTCACCCCTCCTCCTCATCCTCATCCTCGGCTTCTTCCACTAGGGCTATAGCCCCTTGCAGTCATGTTCCACTCTCTGCCTGCATCTCTACTGGATGGAGACTTCCCTGTCACGTCTCCACCCCCTACGCCAGACGCTCCCCTTTCCCAGAGGAAGATAACAATGATATCTATGACGACATTGCCTGGAGTAACATCACTGGATTCCCAGGGGGGTCATACCTGGACCTTTAGGGATCTCATCGTGGTTTTGATTATACTAAGGGGGTAATGTTACAATTCGCCCCATTCTTTTCTTTTCCTTCTTCATTTTCCTCACGCTATACACTGTATTAGGCAACCGAAGTACACTGAGTATGTCTTTTCTCTCTCTGTTTCACTCTCCACTTGTACCTGCTGGAATGTTCTACAACATTCCATGCTTATCACTTATCTTGGACCTCCACAGTCCGCAGCACTTGCTGCATGACTCAATACCTATAGTTTCCTTTCATGGCCTGGTCCATGCCCTTTCTTCTACCATATATAAACCTCGCCTCGACGGCACAAGTACTTTAGCTTCGACCTACCTAGAGTTACACCAATATCAGTTTCGCTTTAAGCTCACCTCACCCCAACTTGGTCTATTAAGGCCTCCTCCACCTTCGCTCTCACTGTCTAGGAAATCCCTAGGACAGTAACCTTGTCCCCGTTACTTAGGAAGTCCCTGAAAGCAACATCCCTTCATCCTTGTCGCCATAAGGAATCTCCTTATGGTCTCCTCATCCTTCACCTACCAGGAATTCCCTGGTCTTCGTCCTCATCCCTCAACCATCTAGATTTGTGGTCGTCCCTACCAGGGTCAACTGTAACAAAAACCATTATAGAGCCGGTATGAGTTTCATCCGCCTTGCTTTTAAAACTCATTGACGATGATGCTAGCTGCAAGAATACTGTATGAAGTATCCCAGTAGCACCCCCGAGCCTAATCCTCACCATGCACCACCTCGCAGCTTTATGCTGTTAGCCTCATGATACTGTCTCCAGGGCATGCAAATCATACCCAGTGAAGCAACATCCAGCCTCAGTGGACAATCTGTCGGGGAGGAATTTTCCTCATACATCAGCACAACCTCACATGCGAGCATGGATGTGTTATCATTCTGGAAGGTGAGCATGTATCATAGACCAATGTAGCAGCTATTCACAGACGTTGTACCGAGATAGCTGGAACAAATGAGGTTTTCAATAATCTTCTACATGGCAATGGACTATCTACCCATCCAGGTGTCCGCAGTTCCTTGTGAGTGCGTATTCTCGTCAAGCGCCAAGACGGACACCAGGAAACGCAATCACATAAGTTCCACTCTAATGGAAGTCCTTCAAACGCTCAAATTTTCACTCAAGCAGGACTGTCTGAACTTCATGGAGTGCTGGATGACAACAGAGAAAGCAATGAGCTGTGATAATGACACTGTGGACAACTTAGCTCCCCTTGTAATGTCGGGAAATGCAGAAGAGGCATTTACTTGATGCATCAATGTAATTGCTTTGGAGGAGGGTGATGGTCTCCTGATGCACGCACAGCTATATTAGTGTCACCTAGTATTTTTACCAGCAGCTTTGGACCTCCTTCACGAGCTGGAGATTCTCAAGTCAGTTTTTCCACACCTGACTTGGTGAGACACTCATCATGCTAGTGACCCCACCACCCCAGCATAATGCTATTACATCGATAATTGCTTGCCTCTCGCTCCTGCCATGTTTTTTTCGAGCACTGTCACTCATCCCTCGCCCTCGTTATGTCCATTCAAGCACAACTGCTCGCCTCCAACTTCTGCTGTGTCTCTTCGAGCGCCATTGCTTGTCTTTCACCCCCATTGACCATTTAAGTGCAATCACTTACCTCTTGCCATCATGACCATCCAAGCACTGCTGCTTGTCTCCCACCCCCACTGTGACCATTCGAACACAATCACTCGATTCCTGCTCCAACTGTGTCTTTTCAAGCATCATCGTTAACCTTTTGCCCCTGTCATGTCAATTCGAGTGTCTTCGCTCATCTTTCGCCCCCATTGTATCCATTCGAGTGCTGTTGCTCACCACTTGCCCATGTTGTGTCTCTTTGAGTGTCGTAGCTCACTTTGTTCCCCCACTGTGTTTTCCTAAGTATCACCACCTGTCAGTGATGGTCAGTCGCCCTCACTGTGTCTTCTAGCACTGCTCGCCCTAAGCCAAGCCATGTTTCTTTGAGTGCAACTGTTCATTTGTCGTTCCCGTTATATTTTCCTATGGAATTAACAAAATAAAACTGATCAGTGAGCCGACCTGAGCTGACTTCCAGCCGAAAGCCACAACTAATGAAGCTGAGCTGAGCTGCACATTATGTGACGGCTCGGCTTCATACAGCTCGGCTAACTGGTGGCTCAGCTATGGCTTAAGCCGCCTATTAGCCGAAGCTGTGGCAACACTACTTGGAGGTCAGAAGGATGGGAGCAATCCAAGGATCTCTACTCCTCATTCATCTCCGATAACACCTGACATGAAACCCTCCTCCATTGGTTCAAACCTCCACAGCATACCCTTATTAACTCTGTCCAGGATGCTCGCCTCTTTGAGTATCTTGACTATGAAACTGAGGAGTGGATTGTCCAGAGAACCCTTGACTGTCAAACCCTCAACTGCATCATTCAATATGGATCTTGCTTCCTCTCCCCTCTCGCAGTACATAAAATCACCATTGCCACAGAACTCACTGCTGCTGCCAAGTTGGCTAAACCCAAAGTAGAACTCCTGAAGGAATATGCCGACTATGCCTCCGTTTTCTCCAAAGAAGCAACAGAACATGTTCCCCCTTGCAGACCCTATAATCACAAGATCAACCTTGATGAATTCTTCATTTTCAAAATAGGGAAACTCTATCCTCTCTCCCTAGACAAGCGCAAGGCCAGCAAAGATTTCTTAGAAGAAAACCTTTGCTTTTGGAAAATTCGTCCTTTGAACTCTCCCCAAGCCTTACCCTTCTTCTTTATCAAAAAGAAGGATGGAGGACTTTGTCTATGTTAGGACTACCATTACCTCAATGAACATACCATTCAGGATGCCTACCCCCACCCTCTCATTGAAGATCTCATCAACAAACTAAAAGATGCCAAGGTCTTTACCAAGTTCGATGTTTGCTGGGGGTACAACAATGTTCAAATCAAGGATGGTCATCAGTGGAAGGCCGCCTTTGTTACCCATAAAGGTCTCTTTGAACCCATTGTCATGTTCTTCAGACTCATAAACTCCCCTGCCACATTCCAACACTTTATAAACAACTCCTTCCAAGATATGATCGCTGAAGGATGGCTCATTATCTATATGGATGACCTCCTTATCTTCTCCCCTGACACCAAGACCCATGAAGAATGTACCAAATGTGACCTCCAATGTATGCAAGAACTCGATCTACACCTCAAACTCAAGAAGTGTAAATTTGCCACCTCCAAGGTAAAGGACCCTATCAAAGGTCAAGGATGTCTGCTCCTTCCTTGGCTTTGATACAACCCTAAGACCAAGATAGTTCTCAGGTTACCACTTGTCAACTAATATCCTTTGGAAGTGGATGGATAGGAGTAGGGATCTAGGCTAGGGTCTCAGAGAGAAGGATATCCAAGTGAACTAGACTGGGGTTGCCAGTTAACATTCACTGGGTTTATATATTCAAGGACTACATAGGTTTATATAAGGTGTGTCGTCTATAAGAGTCTAAGCCCTTTGCCCTAGGGCACAGGACTGTGGCTGAAACATGTATCAAATGTAAAACATGGTGATGAAACAGAAGTGAAACATGTATGATGCATGAGGCATCAGATGGAAGAGAAGCATGAGAAGTGTCCATGAAACGTGGAGATGAAACATAATGGAATGGAAAAGAAGAGAAGTATGCACAGGCCTTTTGGCTGTGTCAAGAGTTGCGACATGCACAAGGTGAAACGAAGGGTGAAACAAGTGATGATGGTGTAGAGGTCAGAGAGCGAGGCTATGGCCGTTGATTTTGTGATAAGATAAAAGATAAAGTCCAATAAAATTAGATAAGAAAGAAAAGAAAGATAAGTTCATAAGTCCTTGAGATATCATCTGATAAGGACCAGATGAGGAGTGAAGCATAACAGGCTTTGCCAACTTCTACCGCCACTTTATCCCTGACTATTCCAACATTGCTCACCCCCTCATCGACCTCACTAAGAAATCCCAAGCATGGGACTGGACCCCAGCTTGTCAGAATGCCTTTGACTTGCTCAAGAAACTCTTCCTCTTCCAGCTGGTTTTACACCTCCATGACTATTCCGCTCCTTTCACCATCGCCATCGACACTTCCAAATATGCATCTAGTGCTATCCTCCTCTAGACTGATGCCAACGGTGACTGGCACCCTTGCTTCTATCTCTCCCAGTTGTTCAGTTCTGCTGAATGGAACTACGACATCTTTGATCACCAATCATCTGAGCCCTCAAAGCCCTCCAAGTGCTCAATGGTGATATTTCCCCTGTCTTTCGCTCTCGCCTCTCCGACTGGCAATTCTCCACAAGTATTTTAACATACAAAAATCATGTCTACATCCCTCCCTCCGACTCCCTCCGACTGTCAATCCTCCAGCGCTGCCATGATCATGAGACAGCCGATCACCCTGGCTTCCTTAAAATCCACCAACTTGTTGCCTCGGAGTTCTGGTGGCCTAACCTTGCCCAATATGTCTGCAAATATGTGGAAGGCTGTGGCACATGCCAGCAAAACAAGGTGAACACACATCCAACTGTCACTCCACTCACTCCCATTCCCTCCGCTGCCTCTCATCCTTTCTAACAGGTTTCTTGTGATCTCATCACAGATCTCCCTCCTTCTGCCGGCTTCAATTGCCTTCTGGTCATGGTCAACCATAGGCTTACTAAGGGGGTAATTCTTTGCTCCACCAATAAAACCATCACTGCCAAAAGTGTGGCAAATCTTTTCTTCCATAAAGTTTTCCTTTGCTTTGGCCTCTATGACAAAATCATCTCTGATCATGGCCCTCAGTTTACCTCTGCCTTCGTTAAGGAGATTGGAAAACTCCTGAACTATAATCTCTCCCTTTCCACCACTTATCACCCCCAATCTGATGGAGAAACAGAATGGGTAAACCAAGAAGTTGAGACTTATCTCCGAATCTTCTGTGGTAATAATCCAACTTCCTGGTCTGAAATAATCACCCACGTAGAATTCGCCCACAACCACCACCTGAGCTCACTCTGTCACCAACAAATCTCCGTTCTTCCTCATGTTAGGCTATGAATCTCGTGCCCTTCCCACCATCATCTCCGAAAGCCACATCCCCACTGTTGAATTATGCCTTAAGTCCCTTTCCACAGCATGAGATGAAGCTCTCGCTTCCCATGAACTTGCCCACCAGGTCATGGCCTCCCACAACAAACACAGTTTCCTTTCCTTTGCAAAAGGAGATAAAGTCTGGCTAGAAGCCAGGAACCTGAAACGCACAGTTGCCAACCTGAAATTCACTCCCAAACGAGAAGGACCCTTCGTTATCACCAAGGTACTACCTCCTATCACTTATCAACTCTGTCTTCCTTCAATGTGGAAAATCCACAACATGTTCCATGCTTCCCTTCTATCTCCCTACAAGGAGAACACCATTTACAGAAAGAACTTCCCAGCACCACCTCCTGACCTTATTGCTGGAGAAGAAGAATACGAAGTTGGGAAGATCCTGAAACACTGCAGACCCCCCAATTCCCACTCCTTCCTGATCCAATGGAAGAGATACTCAGCTGAAGAAGACTCTTGGGAACCAGAGTGGAATCTCAAACATGCAAAGTTTGCCCTAGAAGATTATAAGAACCTTTATCCCTCCATCTTTCATTCCTCTCATCCCCTTCACCTCAAACCACCACCTCCTATCACAAGTCTAAAACTGTCGCCTCTATCTCCATCATGTCCATTGGTCGTATCTTTTCTTCCCTTTCCTCTGAATCTTCTATTACTGTACCTACTGTCGACGAAAATACCATTTCCCTGTCGACCCAAGAAACTCCTAAAGGCGTTGTCCCATTCTTCATCGCCTCCACCCCCTCAGAATACTTTCCCATCCTGTTCTTCGTGGTTGAATCTGTTAACTTGCCTCTCTTCATGCATCATCTCCACGATGACCCCCTTTCATCCCATGTTATCAATCCTCTCATCCGCTACCTCCAGGATCCCCGCCTCATCACTCCCATTGCTGCCCATCTTGATATCGACTCCCCTCTCTTGGCCCTCTATCAGGTATTCCTCCAATGTAAATGTCTCACCATGGTCAACCGCTGACGCTGTAGAGCTTTGCACTGCTCTGCGGTTACATTAGGCTTTTTTTCCCTAATCTAGGCTTTTACTTGATGACATCCAGTCGAGTCTTGAGTTGACGACACCCCGTGGACTTATAGTCCAATGGACTGATGCTTTTTCCCACGGTCCAGACTATCTCAGTCTTACTCTTGGTCCTTGGCCGATTAGAATGTTGGTCTACTCACTCTAGTCTTGTGTTTTTAGTATTTCCTTATTAGGAACAGTTTGTCATACCTTAGCTACAAGGCCTGGCGACTTCCTGGCCCTTTTAAGGACCCTTAGGATAGTTTCCATGTATCTACTTTCCATCTATCTTCCTATCACAAACCATCTACCATCTTCTGACCCCCCGAATGACCTTTCCCCTGACTCCAATTGTTGAAAGCGAAAAGCTTGGTTGGGGCGCTTAGCCACCACTGGATCAACTCAGGACAACTCTGGAGTCCACTGTGAGCAACCGAGAATGATATTAAGATAGAGAGTGAGGTATACAGACCAGGAGTCCACTATGAGCAACCAAGGAGGAGACACAGTGGACTTCCAGAATATATGTGCGCTTCTAATAAACAAACACAAACACAACAAGGCTGGGGGTTCGACTCCCAGCCAGGGCAATCATTTTAGTAGGCCAAGAAAGAGGAGAAATCACAGAATTCAACACCAATGACCTTCTCCCTTCTCTCTCGATCTTCTAACCACATTTTCGGACTTTTACTAATCAATGGACTTTCGAACTCCGGTTTCCCATGCCTTTGGCCCATTCTTCTAACCTCCAAGACCTCAGCAAATGATCTCAGACCCCTTTTGGAATGAACAGATGGCACCTAGGCATCCACTCAACCTATTCCCTGAATATCACCCCAGGCAGAATTGTTGCTTTACAGTGCCCCACCAACACTTGTGGCACCATCATCAGAGGAATGACTCAACAGGTCCGCATTGCCCTATGTGAATGTTGTCTGCTTGGTGATTGCGCACCATGGCATTGCTGTGTGTCAGCATTTCCAGTTCAGCCACTTTATGGCTGTCCTTGTTGTTATGTATGGTTGTTATTGTCCAGTAGTATAGAACTTGAGAGTCCGATGTAAGAGCTCTTCAGTCACTTACATCGGACTCCAGGTATGTCCCTACCACTTTGTAGCGCATAATATAGTCTCTTACATTGGACTCCAGCTCCCTTGATTCAGCTGTATAACAGTGAAGCCATCCTCACTGTGCACCAGCTTGATATGCTGGAATTCCTTGTTGTGTGCCTGATGATTGCGCACTATGGCACTCCTGTGTGTCTGGATTGAGGTACACTTGTGCCTCTTGTCCACTTCAGCCACTTTGTGGCTGTCCTTGTTGTTATGTATAGTTGTTGTGGTTCCAGTAGTATAGAACCTCAGAGTCCGATGTACTGTTCTTCAGTCTCTTACATCGGACTTCAGGTATGTCTCTAGTGCCTTATAGCACCTAATACTAGTCTCTTACATCGGACTCCAGCTGCCCTTGTACAGCTACTTAACATTCCTCTCTGACCTGGATAGGTATCTTCATGACCAATCCATGGCCAATCGCCCTCCTATCGAGATGTCCACCCTATCTGAAGCGCAACCTTCCAATTGGGTGCAGAGGCACAGCCTGGTAGGGAGAGCTCATGAGAGAGATTACTCACAGAAGTAGAATGACACTGAAGACTTGGTCTGGGAAGCTGTCCTTGATATCCGGATGAGGGACGATCGGAAGAGAGGGGAAGAGCAGCTTGTATTCTTAGATAGAAGATCAAGCTATATATATGTTACACAGCTGAATCAGGGCAGCTGGAGTGCGATGTAAGAGACTTAATTATGCGCTATAAAGCGGTAGGGACATACCTGGAGTCCGATGTAAGAGACTGAAGAGCTCTTACATCGGACTCTCAAGTTCTATACTACTGGACAATAACAACCATACATAAGGACAGCCACAAAGTGGCTGAACTGGAAATGCTGACATGTGGCAATGCCATGGTGCGCAATCACCAGGCACACAACAGGGATTGGTGGAAACTCAGTCCTGCTCAACTTTCCAGTGATGCGGACGACTCTGAGGACGAAGATGCTGATTCTGCCCAGTGTATGGCTTCTAGTTCGGTCCACCCTAGGTCTTTTGCAGATGCCTTACGCAGGACCGACGCCCAGGAGTGGAAAACGGCTCCTTTGACCGAGTTGGACGCTCTCAAGGCCAATGGCACTTGGATTCTCGTCCCTCAACCCAGGAATCGCCCAGTTATCGGTTCCAGATGGGTATTCACTCAGAAGTATCGCGCTGATGGCTCCTTAGAGCGTTACAAGGGCCGAGTAGTCGCACAAGGCTTCTCCCAACGTCCTGGATTCGAATACCTCGAGGTCTTTGCGCCCACTGTGCGCCTACCCACTCTGAGAGTCATTCGGCCTTAGCTGCTCTTCATAACCTCCATCTCTGGTCTGTCGACGTCTCCAACGCCTATCTGAACGGCGACATGGACTGCAACGTCTACATGGAGCAGCCAGAAGGCTTTGCTGAGGGTAATCCCAAGGAGACTGTCAGTCTGCTGAAGAAGTCGCTTTATAGCACCAAGCAGGGGGGAAATCGCTGGAATCGCACCGCTCTGGAGTCTATGGGCTTCAAGCAGAGCTACTCGGACGCTGATGTGTACATTTTCGTCCGAGGTGATGTCCGCATTATCCTGCCTGTCTTTGTCGATGATATGACCTTTGCATCTATCTCCCTGCCTGGGATCAAGCAGGCCATAGCTGATCTGAGCGGACACTTCAAGTTGCGCGATTTGGGGCCTACAACTGAGATGTTGGGCATCAAAATCGACCGCAATCGCTCCAAACGCTCCCTGATGATCTCCCAGCCACAGTACTGCATTGAGATGCTCGCTCGCTATGGTATGGCCGACTGCAAGCCTGTATCCACGCCCATGACGCCTGGTTTGTGCCTATCACGCGACCAGAGCCCTCAGACAGCAGAAGATCGCGCATTCATGCGTTCTGTCGACTATGGCGGCGCTATTGGCTCTCTACAGTACCTCTCCTGCACCACTCGCCCAGACATGCACAATCCGGAGTTTGCCATTCTTCTTTATGACACAAAACCATTTGGATTGATATGGTAATTAACAAGGTTCATATGTTACACAGCTGAATCAGGGCAGCTGGAGTCCGATGTAAGAGACTTGTATTAGGGTGCTACAGTGCACTAGGGACATACCTGGAGTCCGATGTAAGAGACTAAAGAGCTCTTACATCGGACTCTAA
>JBBPMC010000480.1:0-21774 GCA_038090115.1 Strobilomyces echinocephalus | reverse complement strand
GCCGGCGAACTTTGGTTCTGCCAGTGCGCAGAAACAAACCATTTGAAGTAACCACGCCGCGCTGAGGCACAGGTATCTATCCAGTGTGGGAGAACAGGCGATCACCCCTTCTCGACCTATCCTATATCATCTCCAGCCATGGGCATGGACTTTGATGACTTGTCGATTCTCAGGTATGTCCATCTACAATGCCAATCGTACCTTGGTGATCTCATGATATAGAAATAGATCGAGGAGATTCGGGCACATACCCGATGTGCCTGAAGGCGCCTGGTTTAGAACCAGGTGAGTAGTTGTGTGTCTTGTGACATACCCCTTATTTACTGTCTGACTCGTAGAAAAGAAGTCTTGAATGCTGGCATCCATGGCCTGATTCGCAAAGGAATTCACGGGGATCGAGTTCGTGGTGCATTTTCGGTTATGCTGTGCGGAAAATACGAGGATGAAGATTTGGGAGATACCATGTATGTCCCTTCATCACCATCTGGACCTACTCATTCTCATAGCGGGTGCTAGCATCTATACTGGATCAGGTGCGTTCCATACAATGATTACAACACGTGCTGTTCAAGTGTCAGAACGCAGGAGCTTTGGACAAGGTCTCAGGGGTACATGTGTTCCTCGTGGGCGCACGTCTGTATCACTAAATCTTTTCTAGAAGCCCACTGCAAGCCAATCAATGGGCACTTTCGACAATACATCTCTATGGGTGCGTTCCTGACCAGGGTCATGCCAACGTTGACATCCCCCCCAGATGTCTAAGGTGACCAGGCAGCCGGTACGCGTGACACGACGCGCAAATAGACGAGGTTCTGGGTAAGGCATGCGTTAGTCACAACCGTCGAGGGTTCTAAGACTCTTTGGCAGGTACACATATGCTGGGCTCTACAGAGTTGATTCAGTGAGTTTTATTCATTCATTGAAGATTAGCTTCTCATTCCCCCCAGTGCTGCATGAAAACGGGGAAATGTGGCTACGAACTGTGCTTCTTCGAACTCAACGTAAGGTAGAACGCCGCCAAGCTGACCGTGCTGACCCCCGGACGATTAGAAAATCATCGAAGATAGTGATGCCGGGCCTTCTCAATCTGGCGAGAAAGCTCCTGATGCTGAGGACGGATTTTCACCCTCCGGAGTGAACTCAGGTGGGGAGGGGAATGACGGCGACGGATCGGAAGAAGAGGAAGAAGCCATCATGAGGGAAGGTGAAGGGCCCAAAGCTGAGTGATGTGGGAACAACCAGAAGTCGCATCCTTGCTCCATTAACCACCTTTCTATATATTTTCCCTTCTTGTTTTACCTCACTCTGTCAAACAATGTTTCGATGTATGTACGCTCATTCAATATACCGCGGTCCATCGGACTGGTGAATCAGACCCGTAAAAACACAGTTAAACCATAAGTTTAATAGCCGTCGAAGCACGTGACTCAAACCTTGTCATCGACTCCCAGGAGGCCTAGCCCGACTGCACCACATCTTCCGCAACCTGTCGCGGCCACCCTCCGGCACGCATGGCAAACGTTAGCCAGCTTCAGCAAGCTATCGCACCCCAAGTTCAATCCAGCTCCAGTGAAGCTTCAGAGAAGGATGCGGATGTATGTTTACAGAGCAACTCTTGTTGCTTTCCCTAATTCTGTGTTTTGCAGTTTCTCGCACTGCGCCTCCTGAACAAACGCGCTCGTCTACGTCTATCACCCACACCTGTTGATTTAGGCTCCTTCCCGGGGAAGGCTACCTTATTCTCGATCGCTAACTCAAAAGGATGGTTTGCAGCGGTTACTCGAGATGCTAGCGGCGCGTCAGGTACGAGAATCGTGTTCAATCTACTATGCGTTTCTTGAAGGATCATTTATATCTAGCTTTGATTCTCTCGCCTCTCGCGCACCTACGTTCTGCACTGGCGACGGCTTCCGCTCAGGACGAGCAGCTGTACCAACCTCAAAGACGCGTTCCGATCAACGGTGCACCCCCACATATTCTAAGCTTTGCTTGTAATGATACAAGGTTACTACTTGGATGTGTTGATGGTTCAATTCACGTCCACGCCTCTGACCAATTACTCTCCGGTGGTGAAGGTCCCGTGCAACCCATCCATGTCTTTGCCGCCTCGTCTCCTGCAACGCTTCTGTCCATACAACATAATCCGGGCGATATTCCCGAGCTGGTAGCCGTTCTGAGGGACTGTACGAATACTCCAGACTCGCTCGCAGTAGAGTTGCTCGACGTGCAGAAGCTCAGCCCTGCTGGTGGTTGGATGGCCGGCAAGTCAGCCAGCACAACACCAACTGCAAGTGCGTGTGGTATTTCTCTAGCTTTAGTTCGCGCTAACTGTCTGCAGTCTCATGGTCCCCCAAAGGCAAGCAGCTGGCTCTTGGTCTCCGAAGCGGCGATATTGTCACTTACAGTCCGACCGCGACTGGTACTCCAAAGTCTTGCATACCTCATCCACCCTCTGCCAACAACATGAGCGCTATATCTGTCCATTGGCTTTCGACCTCGTCATTCCACACAATATACGCACCACCTGGTCAACTAGCACCAGACGTGGAACAGATTCATTTCCATACCTCCTTGGATGCCAAGAGCAATTCTGCACAAGATATCAGATTCAATAACCCCTACTTGCCTTTCCCGGGACTTCGTCCCCCCGGCGAATTTCTGGTTTGTTTCCGGGGCTGGGATCCATCAAGGACACTCCTTTTCATCGGAGACAGCACGTCGTCTGACATCGGGTTAATCGGGAGTGTGACCGATGATAGTGGGGAGCGTTGGCATAACTTCGCATTGGAAGAAACGTCTACGCCTAGCTTGCCGCTAGACAAGGACCAAAACGACACCATTCTACTCGGGATGGATGTAGACCTGACGAGTGGTGAACCATATCACCACTCGACGGCTTCAGGGGAAGCGCTCGAGTTGCCCGCCCATCCGGCCATGTATGTCTACGCATCGGATGGGACGATACTCGGGTGGCACGTACTTAATGTTACTGGGGTACCCTATCCGGGGATGATAGCCGCGCGCAATGCATCGGCTCCTACGCTTACTGTGCCCTCCGTTCCAAGTAGCATTGTACGTGAACTATCTTCCGATATGCAGACCACTCCTATCATTTCACCGACTACCTCTGCTCTAGCGGAGGCCTCTGCCACGAAACCCCCTTCCACTGCTTTCGGCCAGTCCGCATTTAGTTCTCAGAGCTCTGCATTCGGCGAACCTTCTGGCTTTGGGCAGGAGTCTACTCCCATGTTTGGCAAGACGTCTTCCTTCGGAGAGTCGCCGGCCTTTGGATCTGCTTCGTCGCTCTTCGGCCAATCCTCATCGCCTGCTTTTGGCTCTGGCGCACCAAGTGTTGGCTTCGGCGCCTTCAGCTCTACAGGGCCAGCCAAATTCGGCCAACCAACGTTTGGTTTCGGTGGCCCACCACAAATAACGCCGGTCCCGTCTCCATCGATATCTATTCCCGAAGAAAGTATGACCGCAGATGAGGCACCCTCTTTGGGCGGACTCGGCCTTGGTGCGCCAACGTCGCAGGACGCTGATTCGAAACCATCCATTTTTGGCAAACCCAGCGCTCCCGCGTACTCCAGTCAACAGCCGACTGACAGTGGCCTGATTAAACCGGGGACCGGTTTCGGAGCGTTCGCTGGCTTCGACCAGAAAAGTCCGTTCGCTAAACCGTCCGCCTTCTCTGGCGCGCAGCAGCCCACCGCGACGTTTGGTGGGAACGTTTTTCAATCTAAAACTGAAAACGCACCATCGACCACGTTGTTTGGTGCTACGCCTTCGTTTGGAACGGGCCAATCGGCTTTCGGACAGGCGACACCCACACCCACATCCGCCTTTGGACAACCAGCGTTTGGACAATCGTCGTTTAGCCAATTCCAGACTGGTTCTTCGGTGTTCGGAAAACCATCGTTGGGAGCCGTTTCCAGTACTAGTCTATCGTCAGCCCCCTCCGTCACCAGCGGCGCTGGCGGGGCCTTCAGCGCTTTCGCATCCAGTTCACAAAATGCCTTTGGTGCAGCGGTTATGAAGAGCGGATCTTCTACCAAACCTGTTTGGGCCACGGGCGACTCACCCAAAGCACCCGAGTCAAGTCCTTCAGGAGCAACAAGAAAACCCCCCGAGTCGCCTCCTGAACCTGCGGTGCCTTCAGCCATGGCATCCATGACTGCTCGAGACTCGATGGTGAAAGATGACGACAGCAGGTCCCCGTCACCTGCTGCGGTTCAACCAAAAGTATCTTCGGCCGTGTTTGCGAGTTCTGCTCCCGCTCCGTCCACTGGCGCCTTCAGCAACTTACAGACGACGCCTTCCGCATTCATTAAACCAGCCTCTGGCGTCTTCGGCGAACTGCCCAAGGATTCGCCTTTCTTTACGCCCAAGCCAACTGAGTCCAAACCCGTGTCGGTTTTTGCTCTGTCGGCGACGCCGGGTACCCCGACCTCATCGCCCCCGAATGCAAGCTCTGCACAGCCCACGTTTGGATCGTCTTCGATGCCCGGTGGGGCATTCAAGAGCGCGTTCCAGCCCGTCTCTGCCCAACCGGCTCCGGCTCCGGCTCCCAGCGGTGGCGCATTTAGTGCGTTCTCGAGTGGTGGCGGCGGCTTTGCGGCGTTCTCGTCCGGAGGAAACAAGTCATTCAGTGATCTTCTCCGCTCCGCTGACGAGACGAAACGCTCGAAAGCCGAACTAGCCGAAGCTACCCCTACGAAACCGGCCCAGGCGCAGTTGCAAGTCCCCGCCTCGACCACACCTTCGAGCACGCCCGCCAAAGACCCGCTCAAATCCCCGCCTGTGCCCGAGGTGAACATCAAACGCGAGGAAGAAGAGCAGAAGACGATCGAGGTCGGACCGAGCGAGGTATCGGCTGAACCCAAGGAGAAAGCAGCCGAGTCGATCCCGGTTCAACCGCCCTCTTTGGAATCGATATCGTCTTCCACGAGCTCGTCGTTTGTCAAGGTTACTGGCGAAGAGGACGGTGAAGTTGTCGAGGAAGGAGCCACCAGCGAGCTCGAGCTACCGTCTGAGGAATCTGAAGCAGAAACCGAGTCTGATACTCCAGAGGAAGAATATGAAGAAGAGGAAGAATCCGAGGATCTTGAGGAAGAGGAATCCGAAGCTGTCGAGGAGGAAGAATCTGAGGAGGACGAGGTCGCCGAGAAAGAGCAGACAGAGGAACAGGCACGAAACGAATCCAAGCACACAGAGACACTTGCAACGCCAGCATTTTCGAAGTCGCCGTCCACGACGCCCAAGGCAGAGCATCCAAAGATCACGGTGTCGGCGTCGCCCCCACCCCAAGCACCTTCACCTGCTAGCGTCCCTCGGGTATCCCCAGTCAGGGATCCTGGCACCACCCCTCCTGACTCCCCCGTCAAGGAGCCTTCTCCACCAGTGCAGACGCAGGCGCCGCCACCGAAAGCCTCTCCACCGCCAACTTCGCCATTTGGTCTTGTACCTCGTGCCAACAACCGGCCCATACGGAGCTCTCCACTTGCGAGTGCCCCCATCGTCCTCGAAGGCGAAACGGAGAATCCTCCGCCTGTGTCCAGGTCCGCACCACCGGCTCCAATCCCGCAGCCGGCCGCCCCCAAAGTACCGTTCGGCCAATGGACTGGCATTCCTCCCGCGCAACCCCCAGATGCCGATTTGACTCGACCCAGGACGTCTCCAGCATTTTCGCTGTTTGCAGCTCCTGGAGAGAAACCTACGCCTGCGGGACCTGTACCTACTAGCACGCCCACTGTTTTCATTCCTCCTGAAAGGGTCGCGGCGACTACCGCGCCTGCGATTACCACTGGGCCGTCCGCCTCTCCATTCTCGTTTACTTCGTTCACGCAGAGCACGACTTCGCTGCCTTCTTGGGGTACGCCGTCGAAGCCTGCAGATGCCTTTCCCGCGACGAAAACTGCACAGACAGTCTTTGGCGGGCAGCCCAGCATGTTCGGCGTCAGGCCAGGCCCACTCTCGAGCTCGCCTTCGCCGTTCATGTCTCCGGTCATTCCCAGTCCTAGCTTGACGCCGCCGTTGCCAAAGACCCCTTCACCCGTCCCGACGCCGACGCCGACGCCGGAACAGGGGATGCAAGCAGAATGTGTTCTCCTTGTGGACACTCTTAACAAGGAATTGGAGAACGTAAGTCTTTCTGTCGTTCGAAGCGCGCGCTTATCTGACACCGACATCGTCTCGCAGCTCAAGGAACTTGCGACCGCCACCTCGTTCAAGATGCAACAGCGTAAGAAAACGGCTGGCGTGACCCATGAAAAGGCTGATCTCGGCGATTCTCGCAAGTGGGAGTTGGGTGACGTCGAAGTGTATGGGCTACTGCTAGTGGAAGTCCAGACGGACGTCAAGGAACTCAAATTGCAACGGGTGTCGTTGCGGAAAACGATGAAGGAGTTGGAGAGCAACTTGCTCAAAAGTACGCTTCAGAAGACGCTCTCGTCGATGCAGCCTGACGATTGTCTAGTTCACACGAGAAAGGAGGAAATCGTGCGGTTCAGTAGGGCCAAGACGGACGCCGAGTTTGCGAAGATGCTCAAGATCCGGACGCTCGCTCCGGAATACTCAGAGACGCAGTCGCAACTACGGAAGAACATACGAGTAAGTTTGCAGCGTTCGATCAACATCTGGCCCTTACTCACACGACTTAGGCGATCAAGGATCGTGTGCAGAAGCTCGAGGATCACTTGCAAACTTCGAAAAAAAGGATCAACGAGTTCAAGACAGGCAGACCCAGCTTAAGGCGAGTGCTTTCTCCGAAGTACCAATCGCCCCTTCTCAACTTCATCGCAGACCGCCCACTCTGGATACTGTGAATCGCACTTTCCGTAACGTTGACATCGCCATCGATCGACAGAAGCGAGACATATCTGAGCTGCGATATCGCATGGGAAATGTGGAGATCTCCGGAGGTGTGGGCTCTCGGGACCAGTTCGCTGTATCATCGTCGAAGCGACCTCTGAGCGTGACGCCCAACGTTGCCATCACAACGGCCGCAGCGCTGAACGCAGAAAGGTCTGCGCAAAGGCTCAAGAAAGCCATATTGACTTGCAGAAAACAACCTCTTTTGAACACGACGGCCACCGCTTCGGCCGTTCCGACGTCTTTCCAGACGCCGCAGAAAGGTACGGTGGTCAAGACGGAGGTGAAAACGCCCGACGTTGCGTTTTCTCTGCCCAGCACGCCGATGCCCTCGTCGATGCAGAGCTGGACGTCCCCGCCACAGCCTCCCTCTGAACTTGGAAGTCCTGTGTCGTATGACGTCACTCCGTCGCGGAGTCGAGGCGGACTCAAACACCACCAAAAACCGATCGTGCTGAAGAAGAACGTGAGCCCGAGGAGCGCGATGCAACCCTCGCCGTTCGAGTGGCAGCCGATAGAGCCTGTCAAGCCGGCGTCGTCGCTTCCGTTCGCTTTGCGGCCCGCAGGGTCGAGTTAGGTCGATAGTTTCACCGTGGTTCCATCTATGGCTGTACATTTTCTATAGTAGTGTCATCTGTGCGTCACCTCACGGTTTTGTTGATATCGATGTATTCCATGTTATTATCATGGCTCATAGGAAGAGGAAGTATCACGTACGATCTAAACGACACGAAATCGGCACAAATACCATGTTGTGATTTGAAAGGATGAATGAAAAGTCTGGCAGATACAAACGAAAGTGGTGGTGAATGACAGGTGTTCTTTGACATTAAGTACAGTAGATAAGCTCATAATGCATAGGGTCATAATGCATATTTCTCATAATGCATGAGATTTTGGGTGGTCCCGACTCAGGGCCACCCAAAATGAGTGAATTTTTGCATAATGCATAATGCATAAGGTTTTTACCATAAATATGCATTATGACAGAGCCCAAAGGCAGTAAGTGAGCGCTCAAGTACCCTTAATTTCGCCTTTTAGGACCCAAAAATTTCGCATCGACATGCGAGGCTTATCGTGCGCATTAGCGAAACGCGTGATGGCAGCTCTGGATCCCAATCCCTCATCAGTTTACTATTGTCATCCCGATCAACAACCCCGCGCGCTGATCCACTTGCATGGAAAATTATCCATGAATTCGCGACAACGGATCTATCACTACCGAACGCAGAAAGTCGACTTATGGTTCACCTTGGAAATTGCCTGATTGACGCAGACTGGAGACCTGCTCTCGATGTTGTCATGGACGCTGAGGGTGATTCCGAGGCTGCTTTGGCAGCAATCATGCCCCTTGAAGAGGTAGCAATGAGACCAGGACTCACGATCAAGATCTCGTGCTGCCAGAAGAATCTGCCTCAGCTCGAGACAGTCAAGGAAGAGCTGTTGCAATCTGTCAAAGATCTCAAGTCCAAAAATCGCGTCTTGGGCACTCCACCCACCATCAATGAGCTATTCGAACCTCCCAAAGAAGTTGAGATCCATGAGATTCAGCTCGAGAAGGCGGTCCTGGAATGTGGCGAGGATGAAGACCTTATGATGATAAGGCAGCTGCATCATTTTCGTGCACAGCTACAGAAGTAGGAGATGGCGGGGAAAAAGCAGACGACATTGGATCAATTCGTACGCCGTACCTACCGGCGTCGACATGTCACCCTATGTGACATCACGAGTCACACTTTGTCACACTACATCGTATTGCATATCCATCATAATGCATGGGGATTAGGTGGGTCCCGACTCTATGCATTATGAGCTTATCTACTGTAGTGAACCGGCAGAGGGAACAATGAACAAGCTGTTTCTTGCCAGAGCGACGGACCTGGTACCCTCAGGTGATGTAAATGGCCCAGTTCGGTGGAAGCGTCGAGACTGTAAATCTTGCTGTCGCTCAGACGAAGAGTCGGCGTCTGCCGTCCGAAAAGAGTGATGGGCTAGCGGCGCGAGCGGAGCCGTGACTAGCGGCGCTTCTTGTTCTCGGCGCTCACACCTCCAGCACTCGTCCTCGCCCGTTTTTGTGCACCCACGCACCACTCCCTGCCTCCATTGACCATTCCGGCTCCTCGCAGCTCACTCCTGGGGTCCGGAGCGCGCAGTCTGACTGCCACGAGGCTTCCCGCCCGCCCTCGCAGCTCACGGCCCTATCCGGCTGGTCAGGTTCCGTTCCGGGCCGAAGAGCGCTTCGCGGTCTTGCCCACCCTCTCTCATCCGTCCCTCTCCTCACTTGAGCAGCGAGCAGACAGAGCGACGTCGAAGAGGCCGTTGCCATTTTCAACGTAGATCCGAACAGACCACCCCGCGGTCGGCCGAGTCGCTCCCCTGTCGACAACCTCCAGACGCGTTGTCTCTTACTTTGCTGCATGTCTCGAAGGTCCACACCATGCCCGCAGCCCCATCCCGTCCTGTTTACAATCCATTCGCCGTCTCGTGACGCCACGATGGAGTAGACACGACAATCCCCACCTCGCTGCCAGCATTGAATCTTCCCACCAGAGTCCAAAATCTGTGATATTTGGCATGTACTAGTCTACAGTACTTATGATATGTTGATTCGTCATAGTCGACACTATGAGGCGAGACATTCATCGGAAAGTCAAATCGGACGGGTGCCAACTTGAATGCACGCTGACTCACAGGTAGTCCTACTATGGTAGAGGGTGAATCAATCAGTATGGCTCGCCGCTTGAGTCAGCAAACTTCCTCAAGGTTGCTGTTGGACTCCAATTTGAATATGTTCGAGGCTGTTATAGCGAGGAAATTATCAGCATGGTGAGGGGAGAATTGGACGAGACAAGGTACCTGCAAGAAAGACATAGGTGCCAGCGTGCAGCACAGTCGCCACATATCCAGCGGCAGCAGCTTGGACATAGTACCATGTCTTTGGTGGAAAAATAGCAGTCGTCGCAAATATAACTGTGGCATCTCACGCAACCTTTGAATCCGCTGAAAGATGGAAAATCCTCGTCTAACACCTCTTCACAGTTGTCTCCGACCTCCTGCACCTGACAACCCAAGCAGACGCCGACCCGACCGCAGATTTGGCACGAGCAAGTATATCGACACCCGTCCGACCATGTGCAGTATGCTTCTCTGCAACAAGGGCAGGAGATTAGGTGGCGCTGGCCCGAAGAATCAACCTCGAAGCAGGTTTCGCATAACCAGATGGCACCGCAAACACAGCGTTGGCCCTTGTTCTCGATAATGCAGTCAGGGCAACGGGCATGGCATCCGACTTCGCTAAGTGAACAGATACCATAACCACCATGACACGTCTGCCATGCATTTGCATGGTGGGAAATGATGCAATTTGTGCATGCACTAGGTCTTCGTGAATGCAACGGTTCTTGTTCTTTCGCGCCTGGAGCTGCAGGTAGATTCTTCCCAAGACACCATTGGACTGCAGAGCGACAGCACCACATGTTGCAAGAGGGACACCGTACAAAGGGAGAGTGTGGACCCAACTCCATGGAATCTAAGCATGGACCACACACGGTATCCCCATGACGTATGCAATGCTTGAATCCCTGCGAGCCTGGACAATCGACATTACTGCATGCGACAGTAGCATCGCATACATCGCAGGCATCTAGGATGGAGTGGCAGATGGGGCAAGTCACCAGATCCACGTTATCAAAAGGGTTCATCCCTTCGGTGATACGGTTCTTGATCAGTCGTTCTCTGTAGTCCTGGATTTGGCCACGCACACGTGTTACGCGTCAAACAGCTTGATAACATGCATGAGTTAAAACTCACCCGGGCTCTTGTCAAAATGCGGCTGGAGTATTCATTGAGCTCAGCCACCCAGCCTTGAACCGACTCAGAATGATCATCCTGGATGGTGTTTATGTCGATCTCGCAATCTATGCCAGATGGGACAAACACCAGAATAAAGACTCTCAAGATTTCGGAGAGATCACTGGTGTGTTGGAAGCAAAAGGAATGATTTTCGATGCTAGCCTTGGCATGCGAGGCGGGATCCCAGTCGTTGGACCCGTTGTCTGATTCCGACTTTTCATCGTCAACGATCCCAAGAAAAGTAAGAATTTTTCTGAGCGGCGTGCTCCATGAATGCGAATGATACTTTAAAACGCGGTTGTTGCTCAGGCTGAGATAAGTTTGAGGAGGAATCATCACCGGTGGTAAAGAAGGACCTACAATTACGTAACACAAGACGTGGCTTCGACGCACTGCGTGAGCACGCTCTGATTATTGACCTCTGCGCCGCCATCGAAACAGCCAGTACCATCTGGAAAGGAGAAGTCATGGTCGAAGCGCCGATCAAGATATACCCCGTCTTTCTCGGCTTCGTGCATGCCCGGCTTCAACATGCCCGGCTGCGTATGTGAACGCGGAGAAGAGATCCAGAGCGCGAGAGATGGTGACGAGGCACATGAATATATCCAAGGATGGGGCTGGGCATGAGCATGGACCTGGAACTTGTCGAAGACGCTGAGATGGCAGCTGCGGTGCGGAGGAACGAGCGATCGCCGGTGAGATCTTTTGGAGTGTGACTCGGGTTGCTCCATTGCTCATTGACGACAGACATATCGCTTACCCGAAACCCATGGAGACGTGAGTTATCGCCTACTTCAAATGAGAGGCTCAACGACTTGAATGGGTTCGTGAGGCAGAGAAAAGTGAGTGATTCAAGCAGCGAGCCACTTCGTCATGCCGTGAAAATATACTATTCTTATTGCACAACCAGAATTGACTGCTGCATCCATACCGTATATTGGCATGGAGTTCCGTGTCATTTTACCCTCAATCGAAGGCTTGCCGAAGTCGTCAACTCGACGGAGGGCATCACAGAAGATCAGACTACGTGACTGCTGGGGGAGGTGCCAGGACGGCGCTGGGACATTCAAGATGCACGCACCGCTTGCCAGTATCCATATCCATGGTAAGCTTGGAAATCCTCTGCAGGTAATTTTTTTTACCGAGACGCAGCCGCGCAGATCCGCATATCTGGATCCTTCGACTTAATGACTTGTTCAAGTCGACCCTTATCCCGACGGAAGTTTCGTACATGCCACAGCCAGAAGAACAGAGGATGCTGTTTGTCGGGCTAAACCCGCGCTCGATGGTCCTCTGCACACTGAGATCGGTTGGGGCGCTATCACCGCTTAGTAAGCCTGGAACGATCGCGGAAGCACTCCCCGAAATGAATCGTGCTGTTAAACCTGAAGTGACAAATATGTACAGAGTTCCTTCCGAACATTCGTCGTAGGAATCCCAAGCCAGCCATCGCGGCTGTACACGAAGATTTCTGTTCCAGAGGCATATTTAGACGGGACAGCCTTCAGCAGGTTCCTGTTATCCTCTCCCCTCCCTTCACCATGGCGCCATGGATAAGCCCTCGCTTCCTGCCCCCCGCGGCTCTTCCAATTGTGCTCATACTCGTAGGCCCCGTGGGCATTCTCGCTCAATCGACGACTGCAAATTGTCTACCATCGTTCGATTGGGTGCGCCTCTACACTAGTCGAAGTTTGTCTCTGACGCTTTAGCTGTCGCTCTCTCGGTTACTAGATGTTCAACAGCTTGAACCAAAGCCCTTGTCTTCTCGCAGCATATCTGTTGGCCCCTTGCAATGGCGGTGGTACGTGAACTTGCAGCTAAGTCCTACTCTCACAACCCTAATGAATTCAACAAGACTTCACCATCTATGCCCTCCTACCTGGATTTTACTATTCAGGCCCCTTCCAAGGTCAACAAAACTCTTGTTCTTGTAGTTCGATCACGTACAACGTCGATTCCGCGTGTGGTCTCTGTCAGAACCGTACAATCAACACGTAACGTGACCCCCAGCAAGGCGCTGCATGTCCTTAATCTTTGCGCTTCAGCTGGAGTGGATGGACAACCAATTGCACGACCTCATACCCGGGGGCGTACGTCGCCGGTACCGTTCGATTCTAGAATCTTACCATCTTCCGAACAGGTACCTCCCCGGTGTCCCTAATGGAACAGCGGTGCCCCAATGGGCATATCAAGATGTGACGGTATGCATGGTCCGCATCTACTCTATCTAGTATGGTGCCGAGTGTTTCTATTCCAGAAAACTGACATGTTCAACGTAAAGCTGGCTCAATCCGTAGGCGGTAAGTGGTTGTTTTCAGGTCGCCGCACTAGCGTTGTTTATCCTTTCAGATCTTCCCGAGTCGACTGCGACGACAGCCCAGCCTACTTCTCTTTCAACGACGCCGACTCTTGCTTCACCGTCGCTCGCTCCCTCGTCCTCGGTTGCAACAAAGCCTTCCTCGTCCAATTCTTTAGACGCTAGGGCGATCGCCGGAATCGTCGTGGGCAGCGTCTTGGGAGCAGCGCTGATCACTGGCATCCTTGTCTTTGTCATGAAAAGGCAAGATGCGCAACCTTGGATGTCGGCTGTGTATACAGACCCTGCACCGTTCGGTCTGGGAGAGAGAGGCGCGACCTGATGTTCATCTTCTAAATCTGTGTCTGCACGTCGGTGGGCCGTATGGACACCGGTTTACGTGCCAGGCACCCACGCCAAGGATGGTTTTGGTTGCTTTTGGAGTACATATTTCATATTTAGTGTAGTCTCAGGGGGAGTATCGTACAGACCGGGCCCCTTCACTTGATCTTGATCATTCTTCCATGTCAGCGCCACATTGCCTCCCTTGGTCTCGAACTCCGGTAGACGTCCCGTTTCCGTGCGAGAAATCTCCTGTTACGCACGAAGTCGAGTTGTTCGTGCCTCCTCGTCTCATTGTGCTCTGTATTTATCTAGCGCCATCAGAGGCCTCGGGCACGTCGTTGAACCAGCTTGCCCTAACTCGCGCGGTTGAACTAGAGGTTGAAGAACAAGTCAGGGTCTCTTTGAGCACAATAAGCCTAGAGGTGACCAGGTGGTGTCGCTAGGCTGGAAGCTGCAGGTTGCATCGCTGCTTCTGAATCGGCATCTTCTGACGTACCGACTGCTAATGCAGGGCAAAAATGATTGAGTGAACACGATGGTACTCACGCCAATGGCAGGGCCACTCCTCTCATTGTGAGCTTCCCTACAACCAAACGAACGACTTGAACGCCAATCCGGGCGTGCTATCTTTCACCTTTTAACAGCCTGGTAGTTTCCAGCCGCATCCTTGTGATTGAACACGGCAACTCTAGTATGCACTGAGATCGTGCGCAACCCTCATTGATGGCATGTTCAGATCTTAGCGGAAGGCGCAGGACACCACTGCAAGAAGCCTTGGCACAAGTCGTTTTTCATCGCAGAAAATGGTATCCTTGCTCTTTGCTATGGTGCCCTCAGTGAAATGTGCGATCGACGTTTTCCTGGAGTGGTAATTACTTACGAGTTACATGTAGGTGCAACGTTGCGACGACGCTGGATCACATACTCCAGTCATCTCGCACCAATTGCCCGATCGCCGGTGCCTCGAGAGGACGGAATTCTTTCAACGACAGAAGCTCTGGATGTTTGTCGCCGTCCGCGCTGAGACGAGGCGGTGAGTTTGTAGGTGTAAATACTATGTATACTTCTTGGAACTACGAGTTCTGAGCTCGGGACATTCCTGGGGTGCTGGCCTCTGGATGGGTCTAATATCGATAAATGCTCTAGAGAGGCTCCAAGCTTACAATAAATACTGGCAGGCGCTGCGTGCGTCTTGTATGTCACAGCTTCGCCCTGGCGCCACCACCGGCGGTCGCATGGGCTCGGGTAACCCGCTGTAACGTAGGCTGTACAAACCACCGAGAAAGACGCTGTATGTTCCGGTTCAGATCGAGAACACGACGATTTAAGGAATAAGAGACCTGCATTCGTCTTCGTCCAACCATTTTGAAACGGACAACGTGCCTCAATAACAGAAGATGCGCACAGGCTGTCAGATACAATTCGCTAGGTCGCTTCTGATAAGCGAAAAGGCGCCCCGAAAAACTGTTTCTCCTCGCGAAGATCGTTACCCTTTTAGCGATGTCAGCATACTACAAGCTGAGCGGCGAAGAATGCTTACTACGCGAACTTCTGATACAAAGTAGTCCGGAACATAGTACTCGCCGGTAGGATCTGTTTCCCAGTAGTCCTTCCTGTGGACGTGTTCCTCGTTGTGTGTCGACGGATAGGACACATGCTACGCCGTAATGAGCGTTAGATACCATTTTGTATGGTGACTAGGAGGGTGGTGGTTGTATGCTCCGCAGTTGGTTGCGCAGGTCCTCCAGCGTCTCGCGCGCGGTGGTCTCGTTCTCTTGAGTGGTATGTGAACTCTTCCACTGCTCGATCTCGGTTCTCAGAGATGTGAGAAGATGCGACGGCCAAGTCATTGCGAACTTCTCCCTCTTCAAGCTGGGCGATTTTGTCGCCTGACAGACGTGGAGATCGATGGAGCGTTGAGCATGGGCAAGTTCACGGCAGAGTTGTTTGATAACTTCTTCGTGGCGCGCACTGTTGTCGGCTGGCAGATTTGAGTGCTTTCGATATATGAAATAGAGTGGTGCCGACGTACCTACATCCTATGGAAGGCAGTTTACCATCAGGTTGAAGACAACCGGACGAACCAAAGGTTTACTCACGTTGACGAGGGAAGTATATCCCCCAGGTTGCACAGTAAGATCACTTGCGCTCTGCTGACTGCGAGGTGGTGGCCATATCGGAACCGGGCATCATAGTTGAACTTGACGATGGACCTGGCTTGCTCTTGCTGTGGTAGTGTCCTAGAATGAGAGTGATGAACCAACGGCGGCCACGAGTCGGATGAAGGTGCCGTTACTTGCCAAAGCGATGCAACCATCGTAAGTGCTGTGAACCCATTTCGAGAGCGTATTCCCCGTGGAGGCGTCGAGGCAGCGGATGCTGCCGTCGCGAGAATGCCTGAACAGATACCAGCTTTGCGGTGGCAAAGGGCACTGAGTAAACGTTGTGCCGAAATGAGCACGAACGTCCCGACCTCCATAATTTCGTCTGAAAATTAGCTACAATTGTCTGTTGGACGTTGATGCTAGAGCGGGATGAGGCTGAGGTCACTCAACTTCGAAATTGTGGCTGTGTCTCGGATTTCGACACAGTAGAACGACGAGTAAAACAAGCTGAACAGCCTCTGCTGCATTGTCAATGGCAGCCTTTGTGCCGTGGACGTGGGTTGCTACGAACGTGTGGATCACGCAGGAAAGAGTGAGAATAGTACAGAGTGTCAATAATAGATAAATGTAACTAAGGATGAAATGAGGGAGACGAGTGAGTGCTCTCGCACGAGCAGGGATGGCGGGCCAATGGACGAATATTCAGGCTCGAATCGACGCGACAGGAGAAGTGATGGACGAGCTCGAAGAGGGTGGAGGTGAGGCGAAACGAGCCATGAGGCTCGAAAAAACACGATGGGGGTGGCCATCGAGCGATCGGGCTCGAAAGAGGGTCGAGGGGGTGTGAAGCGAGCCATGAGGCTCGATGGAAGACGGCAGGGGTGGCCGTCAAGCAATCTGTCGAAGGAGGGCCAATGGGGCGCAAAACAAGCCGTTGGGCTCGAAAGAACACGGCGGGGGTGGCCGTCGGGCGATCGGGCTCGGACAGGGACTGGTGGGGTGCGAAACAAGTCATAGGGCTCGAGAAAACGCGATGGGGGTGGCCATCGAACCGTCGGGTCCAAAGAGGGCCAAGGGGGTGCGAAGCGAGTGGTGGGGCTTGAGGAAATACAGCGGAGGCGGTGATCCAGCCGTTGGGCGCGAAACGAGCAGTGGGCTCACTGGACTCGATGAAACATGACGGGAGGGACGGTCAAGCGATCGGGCTGGAAAAGACGCGAGGTGGGAGGTAAACGAACGTGGAACGCGATGGGGGGCTCTGACGAGACGACGCTCGCTATTCCCGATTTTTTGCGAAGTCCAACGAGTACACTTGAAGTATGTACATTCTGTGGTGACAAAGGTCTGCGGTGGTAAGACCTGACAAAGGCATGGGACTGCTTACCTAAGATGTTTTTACTCACGGTTCAAAGCTTCAACTCCAACCACGGTGCGTCCTCGTACCCCCAGTGCTAATGATATTCAAGGCATAGCTTTAGAGCCCCCAGGCCCGCAGCTCGTGCCTCATGTTCCATCGAGTTCCACAGGTCGTTTTCTGCCGCTGCCAGAGCCTGGGCACTTGTTGGTTCCCCCGTCATGTCTCGTCGAGCCCCAAAGGTCGTTCGCCGGCCGCCCTACTGTATTGCTGAACCCTGCCGTTCGTTTGTCGCCGCCTCTTTTCGAGCCCAATGGTTTGTCGGTCTCCCTGTCGGATTCTATCGAGCCCGATCGCTGACCAATTGTCTCTGCCATGTCTCGTCGAGTCCCACCGCTTGCTCGCCACTGCCACCGCCTCTCTTCCAGCGCCATTATTCGTTCGCCGCCGTATCTTTTCGAGCCTGATCGCTCAACTGTCACCCTGCCGTGTTTCAGCAAGCCCCACGGCTTGTTTGCCGCCGCGTCCTTTTGAGCCCGATTGCTCGTCAGCCGCTCTCCCTTCCTGTCTCTTTGGGCCTGATTGCTTGTCGGTCACTCTCCCCGTATTTCGTCGAGCCCCACCGCTCCCTTACCGCCGCCGCCGCCTACTTTCGGGACCCAACGCTCGACGGTCGCTCCTACCTCCTTCGACAACCCTGCCCGATATCAAACCCGATCACTTGTTTGATACCGCCATTGCGACGTACCACCTGACGGTCGCCTTAGAACCTGTTTATTCAATCCCTGAGGCCTGATTCGCGCCCCCAACACCCTTTTTTGGGCCTGGTTTGACGGCCACTCCCACTGTGTTTCGTCGAGCCCCAAGGCTCGATTTACGCTACTGCTGCCCTTTCTCGACCCCGATTACTTGATGGTTGCCCCCGACGTGTTTCATCAAGGTTTCAAACCCCAATGCTCGGCTCGCGCTGCCGCCGTCCTTTTACCCTGGCTCGTCACCCATGATACCTCCTGGCCAGGGTTTGAGCCAGACCTGGCCCTAGTAATGGGATAACAGGGGCACAGGGGCACAATGGGACCCCGGCGTGACCTGTATGCAGACTTGGGTGCAGGGATGAACTTACAAGGAGGCGCCACAATAATGTCAACATAGCTAGCTTAGTACTAGGATCCCTCCCTGGTGAATTTCATGGCATGTCTGCACATTTTTCGGAGTGATTTACATGGAGAAAATCCTATTCCTACTCGTAAAAGTGGTGCTTCCACAATTGAAAAACTGTGTCGCGCGCCCCGACGAAAAAGCTGCGCTCCCGTTCGAAAAAGTTGCACGCTCCGTCGTAAGAAAAGAACGGAAAAAGCTGCGCTCCTGCTCGGAAAAAAAATCGAAAAAGCTATGCGCGAATTAAATGTGCACTTGGACCCTCATACTGTCATAATCGTCAGCCACAAAGCCCGAGGCTAATTGGAGCAGACAACAACATACCTGCAGGGTAATTTGGCACATTTGCTACACATCAACTTGACGGGGTAGCTTGAGCATGATAGCATAGCATCTTTGGCAGCAGAATAGCACTCGTCGCACATGTAGCGCAGACATCCTGTGCATCGCTTGGAAGATGAAAACCCTTCGTCTAACATCTCTTCAGGGTTCTCTCCTTCCTCCTGCACCCGACAACCAAAACAGATGTCAGTCTTATGGCAGATCTGGCATAAGCGGGTATATTGGCATCCATCCAATTGCGTGCAGTATGTTTCTCCGCAGCGAGGACAGGAGATCAAACCGAGATGGTTTGAGGTCTTAACGCACCATTTGCATAACCAGATGGCACCGCAAACACAGAGTTTGCCCTTGTGCTCGGCGATGCATTCAGGGCAACAGGTATCATGTGGGGCTTTGCGAAGTGGACAGCAAGGAGCATAGCATGCTGGCCACGCATTTGCATGGCCAGACTCGATGCAATCACTGCATGCGTTCCTTCGCAAATGCAACGGTTCTGGTTCCTTCGCTCCTAGGGATCTCCGCCCGACACACCGCTGTACATCATAGTGACAGCGCCAGACGGCACACGATGGACACCGCACAAAGTGAGAGCGCGAACCAGACTCCATGGAATCCAAGCAGCCGTGACACACGAAATGGTCCACGTCATGCTCATCGCATTGCGCGAATCCCTGCGAGCCTGGACAATCGGTGTTCGTGCATGCGACAATAACATTGCAATTATCGCAGACACCAAGATCATCGTGACAGAGCGGGCAAGTCACCAGATCCACGTTGCCAAAAGGGTTCGTGCCTTCAATGGTACGGTTCTTGATCAACCGTTCGCTGAACTCCTGGATTTTGGACAGCCCGTTCATTAACCAGCTTGATACATGCATGAACGAAAACTCACCTGGGCCTTCGCCAAAATGGCCCTCGAGTATTCGTTGAGTGCGGCCACCCAGGCTTGAACCCACATGCGTGAGCTCTGATCCAAATGATCAGCCGGGATGTCATTTATGTTGATCTCGTACATGATGCCAGGTGCGACATACACCAGAAGAAAGGCTCGAGAGATTTCTGAGAGATCATGGGTGTGTTGGAAGCAAAAGAAACGAGTATTGGGTCTTCCCTCGACATGGAAGAAGGAATCACAGCGGCACGACTCATCATCTGATTCATCACCAACGATCCCGAGAAAAGCGAGAAGGTTTTCGAATGGTGTTTGCCACGAATCCCAGGGATAAAAGCGATTGGAGTCGTAGTGCAGGTCGAGACGGGTGGTGGGAGGAAGTGCGACCATCCGAGTGGTGGTAAGAAAAGACAATTCTGGTCCCGGACCCCAGTGCCGAAATGTGTCCGAGTCTTCCGCCGGAAAATGCTCCGACTCCTACTGTAAGGTCCCGTCGTCCGATCCGCTCGCGATCTTGGTCCCGGCAGACCCCAGTCACCGTGTCCGCGGATCCCCCTCGCTTTGTCGTGTGTCTCTGCACTTCCACACCTGCTAGTTGTCGCCCCGACTGCTATCCATTTACCGTCTCGCAACACCGCGATGGAGCGAGCAGACAGACTCCCCAGCGTCCATCGGCACCCACCTCTTTGCCGTCGTCCACCAGCCAGCGCTCGCCCTCCAAGGAGTGGAACGCACTTTATGCTGTCTGGACAACGGATGACGACTGCTTCTTTTCTCCTTCTGCGGCCGGTCCCCGAGAAAAATCTGCTCACTGTCCGAGTTGGCTCTTGTCTTCGAGTCAGCGTCGTTGTCTCGATCGTCCTCTCTGTCGCTCGCCGTCTTTAATTCTACCCCCCTGTAAACAAAATAAGTATTGCTGATCAAGTCGCTGACAGCACAACAGGAAATAAAACACGGTCTTTCCTGCTAAGAACGTCTTTCAGAACACGATGCATCAGCCACTTTGTCGTCACCAGCCCCTTGAATACTGCGGTCTACAACACCGGCGTCTTGAACCTCTCGCATCTTACTGCGCCGCCATGGCCACGACATGCTTCCCCCGGTTTCCAGACCCTACTCCTGATGAGGGACACATCAACAAACTCGTGGAAATGCGCCGAAATGTCTTTGTCCAGTGGCACAGCCAGGACTGGGTGCAGCTTCAAGTTGAGGACGCCGTCAGGACCAAACTTCCCTGCCACTACCTGCAGCACATCTAGGCCTTCGTGTGGCGAGAGGCCGCGATACAGTTGTTTCTCCGCTTCTCCAAAGAGTTAGCGTTGAGCGAGCTTCAGGTGGACAACCCCGCGAAGGTGCTGGTCTACATGAACGCCGTGCTCCTTCGCGCCGTTTCTGAAAACAGGCGCATGGCGGATGCAGATCCAGCGTGGCACAGCGAGACGTTGGATGAATACCTCATGACCGAGTATTGGGTTCGCCGTCACGAACCGTTCAGATTACGTGCTTTCAGGCGGTCCAATGACATCAACATCGATCAGAAGATGGTGGATAGCTGTAGTGAGCATGGACACGGAAAGACTAGCGTGCCTGTGTGCTGACCGCCGATGTCAGACTGGAGGCGGTACATGGATAAGTTGGAGCTGATTTGGTCAGGACAACAGCTTGGTTTCCATCTCTCGCCGGACACGGAAACTATAGACATGGCGCGTACACTTCTCGCATGCACCGAAGAATTTTACGATCCACTCGTAGAGGAGGACATGGAATGTGCGTATCTGTTCATTTATGATCATTGATACTGATTTGCAAGTATTCATTCACGGAACATCTGAATGATGATTCAGGAGCAAGCTCTGCAGAGGATGAGATAGATGATGACGATATGTACGTCGTGGGACGAGCTACGAGTTGAGTACATATGGCAAGCTCACGCTACATGATGGCCGAATGTTTGTGATTTAATGGATCGTCCACTGTAAGAGGAGCAAGTGACGTGAATTAGCTATGTACGATGAAAAAGAAGTGATAATCTTTCTTTACAGGTGTGACTCGTGAACGATCTGTTGCGTGCCATGACCCTGTCCCGGTCCATCAAGCAACCGTTCGAATTGACCTATGTTTTTTTCGTGGCAATCATGACTAATAGTAATGCTTCCTCATGGGGGCGGAAGTGTGCCTTACTTGCCACGTCAGGCAAGAGGCAGTGCGGCAAGTGTGATCGTCCCACACCCAAGCTGGTCAGGTGGCCACATTGTCTCATCGCCAGCCCTTTTTTCACTAGTCTCGTGGGGGCAGGAATTAACCGCACCCTCGATGCTGTGTGGTGCTTGTCCCGCGGGGGGCTTCGTAGGAAATAAGAGTTAGCCGAGCGGGCATGTTATGCCGCATTTTGCGGTTGGTTTTTCTGATCATGAGGCATCGACTCGCACAACAGCTTTTTGTCGGCCGGATCGTGGTCATGTATGCTAAACTACGAGGCCTACGAGGTCCTTGTTTCATACTATATTTTTCGTTGGCCAAAACGTTGATCCAGTGATTTGCAGATCTTGGGCTGCATCAT
>JBBPMC010000479.1:0-21850 GCA_038090115.1 Strobilomyces echinocephalus | reverse complement strand
GATTCTCTTGCTCCAGACGCCGTTTTCTAGGGAGGTAGAACGGTACGAGTTACTAGACATCCTCGAGTTCACGAGCGCTCGCAAGCGTATGAGCATCATCGTGCGCAAACTCAATGGAGATGACACTCGACTGTTCCTCTTGGCAAAAGGGGCTGACAGTGTCATCTTTGAGAAGTTGAAGTCGGGTGGAGACGAACTCAAGCGAACGACCGAACGACATCTCGGCGATTTCGCCAACGCGGGCTTGAGGACGCTCACTCTGGCGTACAAGGTCATACCGGGTACGTATCGCTCTTTTCTTCGTCTCCAGCCCAGTTAATTTCATTTCTGCCCATGCAGAGGACGAGTACGAGCGGTGGAGCGAACGATATCACGAAGCCTCCACCGCGCTCGAAGACAGGGAAAGTAAAGTGGAGGAGGTGAGCGACGAGATGGAGCAAGACCTTCGTCTGCTAGGAGCTACTGCGATCGAAGATCGTCTGCAAGACGGCGTGCCCGAAACGATCGCCGACCTCAAGCTCGCAGGCATCAAGATATGGGTGGCTACCGGCGATAAGCTCGAGACTGCGATCGGTACTCACCCCGTCGGTCTGTCTCATCCCACGTTCGCTGACTTTCTCTCCGTCACGCAGCTATTGGTTACAGTACGAACCTTATCGCCGAGGATGCCAACATCATCGTCATTCGTGGCGGGGATAGCGGACCTTCGGTTTATCAACAGATGTCGAAAGCTCTCGAAGAGTTCTTTCCGGACGTTGACATTTCAGAAAAGGACGACACCGATGTTGCGATTTCGGATTCCGGTGCGTATCCTTTACGCCGCCTGAGTACCAGCGTCCCCTCCATCGTGGGCGAAGGCAACGGGACGCGTCCAGGGGGATACGTGCTCGTCATCGATGGCGCGGGGTTGAGCCATGTGAGTGCTCCGTGCATAGAAGGGTTCGACCCGCTAACCCCCTCTAGGCTCTCGCGGACGACCGGAGTAAAGAGTTGCTGTTGCACCTCGGGACCCGATGCGAAGGTGTCATCTGCTGTCGCGTTTCTCCCCTTCAGAAAGCTCTGGTCGTCAAGCTCGTCAAAGAAGGCCTCCGCGTAATGACCCTCGCGATCGGTGACGGAGCCAACGATGTCAGCATGATCCAAGCTGCCGATGTTGGGGTCGGCATCACTGGCGAAGAAGGCTTACAGGCGGTCAATTCTTCCGATTATGCTATCGCCCAGGTACCGTGTCTTCCCTCTGGGGCACGTGCGGCACCTGACTATTTGGTAGTTCCGGTTTCTCAAACGACTACTCCTCGTCCACGGTCACTGGTCTTATGCGCGGAATGGGACCATGCAAGTCATCTTTGTCAAACATGCAAACCACTCTGACTCCCTTGCAGGATCGTCAACTTCTTTTACAAGAACATCGTGGCGGTGGGAGTGCTTTGGTGGTTCCAAATTTACTGTGGTTGGAGTTCGGCATAGTACGTCCATCCACTCGCGACTGTCCCTCCGCGACTCATTCTTCTCAGTGCCTGGGAATACACCTACCTTTTATTCTGGAATTCTTTTTGGACGCTAGCCCCTGTGCTCGGTATTGGTCTTTTCGATCGCATAGTTGGCAAGTGGTCCCGCTGAGCTGGTTACAGCGTTCGACTGACCCACCTTCAGATGCCGATGTTCTCATGGCCTTTCCTGAGCTATATCGGTATGGTCGGGAACGAACGTGGTTTGGTTTGAAGGTCTTTTTCGTCTACATGATCGATGGCGTCATACAGGTGGGTGATTTCACCCCGTGGGATGCGTCGCGCTGACCCAGTGATGCAGTCCGTCTCGTTGTTTTTCCTCGTCACGTACACGTACGTCACCACCACCAGTCGTCCAGACGGTTATGGCGTTCAACTGTACGAGTACAGTACGGTGCGCCAATTTCCTTGGTCCCATCGTGATCTTTCTAACTTTGCCCAAAGACGATGGTCTTTGCGGCTGTGATAACTGTCAGCTTGTTCAACGGCCTGAATACCAACGTGTGGACAGGATGGGTTTTCTTTGCAGTCTTTCTCGGAATTGTGTTGTTGCTGGTCTACACGGTATCGATCTTACTCCGTTATAGCTCGACGACTCATGACATCCTTTGCAGCTCATATATAACGCCATCAGCCCAGGTTGGTTCGTGACGGACGTCTATGGCAACAATCAGTTCCTTTTCGCGTCTGCTTTTTTCTGGCTGTGTCAACCACTCTGCGTCGCGATTGCGATCCTTCCGAGGTATCTCTACCGCGCCTGGCTAACCTGCTATGCTCCCGGTGATCTGGAGCTTCTTCGTTACATCAGGAAAACGAAACCTGATCTCGACATGGCCAGCGCTCTGCGTCCTGAGCATCGTGGTGCAACTCCTCGGTCTTCTCTAGCAAGATGCAGACCGTCATCACGAACACGACCAGTGTCGATTTCTTCCACGCCATCGGGTATCAACTACAGCGTGGACACCCTTCCGCTGGATGCACGCAGATTAAGCCGCGCGGACATGTGTAGCGGTGCGCGCACCGTACACCGCGGTTTCGACTTCGCAACCGAGGAAGGCGGTGTTGCGATGCGTCGGATGCAAAGTAATTTGTCCGAGCGTCGACAGAGCTGTCGTCATCTTCCTCTCCCACCACAGCCGAAGCAGTCGCCGAAGAGGAAAGCCTCTTTGCGTATCTTCCATTCACTGAGGCGCAAAAAGCCAAGCAAAGACGGTTAATTCCTGTGGACTCTGCTTTGAGCAAGTTTTGCATGATCTATTGCTATTTGTTTTGACGTTTGCAACTCCCTCACGCCCATTTGTATGCTTTCATCACTGTATCCGGTTTGGATATTTATTCACCTCCACGTTAGTTTCTATGCCTTGACTCGCAATTCTACGTATCAGTGACGGAAGGATATCAGGGATCATCATAATACGATTAGCACAGCTCTATACGACACGATGTTAGAAATGAGGCAAGTTAATGTTGTCCATTTCAACCCAGAACCTTGAGCGAATGCGAATAATATACAAGATGCTACGATCAACGGAATCCTTGATGTCATCGTCTCCTCGGAGTCATATAAAGAAGTCGTCCCAGCTACCCCACCCCCCACCAACTGCACGCACTTGAACCTTTTCCCCCGATATTCCAAAGTACGACGCTTTGAACCAAGATTTCATATCTTCTTCGCCGAAAGGGCCGTAAGACTCCCTCGGCTGTTCTCCGGCTACGATCCACCTATACTCGTACTTCACGTCTGCGGAGGGTGGGAGCCAATCGTCCTTGACTTGCCCATTGGATCGTACATCGCGAACGAGTTCTTCGTACGTCTTCGAGTAAACATCAGTGTCTCCGAGTGACATGATCTTCGATGCGAGATGCGTGACCAAGTCGATGTCGTTCATACCCTTGGGTGATTGTTTGTCCACCACCATGCTCGTGTCGTCCTTCGATTTGCCATTCGTGTTTTTCCTGGCGACCGCAGTCAGAACACGACTGCCATCATGTTACACGAAAAGCGTACCGAGTATTTTTCTTCGCTTTTGCACCAAGCCGCTGCAGTGCATCCAGTACCGTCTCACCGCGCTTGAGCATACCCACGAGCTGCATTTCCAACGCGCTCTTGCCGCCGCTTTGTTCAAGCTCTCTTTCCTCGGCTTTCATCCTTTCCTTCTGTAGCCTATCCTGTTGACGCTTCCGCCGCCGAGCGATCTTGATTTCCTTTTCGTCGACCCCATCCATCCACCGATCGTGCACGGCGTGCGGATCGAACGCCTTCACATACGTCCCATCCGCTGCAAACTTGCCCTCCTCCATCTCCTCCCGCATGTTGAACGATGACATCTCATACCCCATCCCCACTTGCTTCCGCCGGTTCGCGTCGTCCTCGTCTTCCGGCTCGCCCTCCTCGCTCTCGCTTCCGCGCTCCGACTCGTTGAACTCTTGGCCCTCGATGTCGCCCAAGCGCAGGTACTCGCCCTTCTTCGGCCGTGACCCTGCGGCCGCGCTGTCTTTCTTTGTCTCCTTTTCGCCTAGGGCGAACATGTCGTCCTCGTCTTCCCCGGCTTCCCCGGTTTCGTCTTTACGGCGACTGAAGACGACGCCCTCGCCGTCATCGGTCGAGTCGCTGTCGTACCCTTCGTTCCGGACGCGTCCCTTGCGCTTCGCGGACGGATTCTCGAGGGCATTGTCAACCTCTTCGGCAAAGTTGACCGGGTCATCGCTGGGGTCCACGAAGCGCAGTTTCTTCGGATTGGGAGGTTGTGGGGTGAGAGACTCGCCAGATGTGGCGGACCGCTTCTGCGCTGCTCGAACCTGCATCTTGTGGAGGATGTCAATTGTTTACTGGTGTATGCCACAGCCAAGTGGCCTACCGGCCCGACCGGTCCACTGATTGTCCGACCTTGCTTGCAGCGAGGCATAAGTCTTAATTAACTAATCTCCAAATTAAACTAAGTCGTTTGTATGGAATGAGGCAGCAATCTGGGTCAAAGAGCCGTCGCCTGCATAACGGCAGCTACATATGCAAGTTGATTTTCGATGGAAGCATGCGAAATAAGAATTGTCTTCGAAAGTCCCCTCAGGTGGGCGGGGGCTCCAAGTTTCTCGACGATATCGGCGTTTTCGGACGAATACAGTACACAGATTTCTTTACTGACTGGCGCGACAAGCTAAATAGCGGGAGTCAGTCCTCGTCCAAAAAAAAAAGTGGTGACATACTGTCTGAGAGGACTCAAAGCGTTGGAGCAACGCTGCAAAACATTCTTGCTGCAAACACTCTGCAGATGGGTCGAGAACGACTCGAGCCGTGCTGTCAGCCTTCATGGCGCTTACCATGGCAAGCGCGTCCTCTGCGGAGTAGAAGACTGCTACTTTGCTACCGGAGGAGTTGCCAATCAGGATGTCATTTATCCGTGCTTTGATTTCGCCACAGTCCTTGAGAACTAGTGGAAGTTCAACGCCATCACGAAGAACCACTTTAAAGGTAGTCGAGAGACTGTAGCATAGGGAGTCAGACACCCAACTGTTCGGAGAAAGCCCTCACTCGTTTTGAGCGGTCGGCTCATAATTCGCTATGGAGCCCTGGTATCTGTAGGATATTTAGCATGACTCATCATGTGATGGTACGCCGACCTACAAAGGACCAAAAATAGTCGATCGGAAGGACGAATGAGTAGAACTAAAGGAGTTGAAAGATGTTCGGGTGGAGGGAAACAAGTGCTCCTTGGCGAGCTCGATGCTGAGTAATACCCCAATCAACCCGAGATTAACCAAGAAAGGCAGAATACTATACTTCATTTTGACAGCCTCGTCCGCAGGGGAAGCAGCATCGGGTGGAGTAAGTGGGTCGATGGTAGTAGAAAGGTCGTTGGCTGCAGCAGTCGAAATTTTCTGTTCTGTCTCAGCCACAGAGGATGAGGCATCCACGTGGTCCTTTGCTTTGGACTCCCCTGTAACGTTGGCCTTTGAGGATTCGTCTTCAGCTGGTATTGATGCGATATTGGATGCTTCTGTCTCGACATCCTGAGGTTGCGCTACTGAATCATCCTCATAATCAGGAAGAGCTTCCGTGTCTTTCGGAAGGCCTGCTAGTTTGAGAAGCTCATCTCCAGAGGGAAGGGAAGCTGGTTCGGAATCCCCCACCGCATGATGGTCTTGGTTAACCATATCTTCATCACCCCATGACGTGATAAGAGGTTTCTCGTCTCCGGTCTTTTCTGTCCCTGGAGCTTCTTCAATGTCATCGGGTTGATCATGTTCTACGGCGGTACTGGCAAATTTTCCCTTGATGGTCTTGAGAGCGCCTTTGGTGGCAGTGAGCAGAGAGCTGCGGCTCTTGGTAATCAGGCCAGAAGAGGACTGGCCGGGACCAGGTTTACCGCCTGCGACGCCGCTAGTGGAGGGCACATCAGTCCTGTGGACGGCCATCAAGCGAGCTTTGGCCGCTATACGGGACTGTTTGCCAGTGGTCTCAGGAATCGGCATATCAATAAGTTTCACGAGTGGTTTTGCAGCTCGAGCACGGTGGGCAGGAACGATGGGATCCCGTGGAACTTCTGGAGCTTCATCAGAGAGATGTGGAGACGAGCCGAATAGCGGTTCAGAGGAACTGAATGCTGGCGAGGGAGGAGTTCCACACTCGGGCTCAACTAGAGTCTGCGCAGCCAGAGGTGACTGCGACCGAGACTCTAGTTTTTGCGCAGCTAACTGTTCGTCCGCGTGTTGATCAATGTCGATCGGATTGCCGGAGTAAAAGTGCTCGAGATCATCGAATTCGATATTTGCAGATCCATTTGCACTTCTGGCAGCCTTGGACGGGTGGCGCGTCCTAGCGCTATCTTCTTCCGCATCCTCGGCACTCACTTGCATGAGTTCGTCTTCCACCTCGACTACATCTGGGTCCGTCTCGCCATCTGCGTCGAGTTGCGAGTCACCTGCAGAAGGTAGACGTTTTGGGGTAGACTTCTGTCGTCTCGGAGAACGTTTGGCCGTGGAAGACGTCTGCTCGCTTTTCAGATCTGCTGTGGATACCCTGCGCTTCCGCCTCGAGTACCCCCACTGATCACCCGTGCTGATCTGCACCCGTCGACGCTTTCGGGTGGCCATGGGTGGCGCGGAGACTGTTTCACCATTCTCCTTGGGAGGTGACACTCGAGTCTTCGTTGAGCTTGCTTTGCGCTTCAGACCCCTTCTCCCTACCCACTACTGTCAGCTGCGCAGACAATGGACACCACTGAGGCGTGAAAATACCTGGAGGTCCAGAGACGAGCAGTTCTTCTCCCTTCTTGAAGGCGGAGGCGTCAGAAATATCTCTACCACCAGTTTCTGTGCGTTCCCAAAAAGACTCGACAATGTGCTCAGAACCGTCTTGAAACGAATCTGTAGGTTCCCAACTGAACCCGATTGGTTAACAAGGTTCCAATAGGCTCTTGGAACTAACATACGTGCATTCATCCCAATCGTAACCTTTCCACTACGACGGTAAGTGAATAAATGACATGACGGTGGCAACGAACCTTGACATAGTACCTCTGCACGGCTCAGTTCAGAACGAGTGAGATCCTGGATAGAGGTGGAACATACCCATGTAATTTTCTTGCCCTTCTTATCGTGAACGCGAGCCCTAGTGATAGACTCTGCGCATACGGAGAGTCAACTCAGTATGAATCCAACGAAGAATGACAGACTGACCGACTTCGTACTCTTGCGGGTCGTCCATGGCACTACGAGACCAGGCAAGACTACCTACAACTTTGCGCTTGATACCTTGTTGGGTTAGCCGGTGTGAAAATATTTCCATTTACGGAACTTCATTCACTTCTCAAGCCTTCGATCAACAACTTTAAGTACTGTACACTACGGCGAACACCTTCTGGCCAGGATTAACCAATTGCAAATCAAGAGGAGCAGTGGCAATACGTTGCAGACAATAATAGTGTGATTAGTCCAATTCAGGCCGGGAGAGGCGCGACGAGACTAGGCACTCCTTGATCCAGTCAACATCCCCAACCACGGCTTTCTCGCCGAGCGAGACGGATCCAAGAATACTTCGTTCTTTGACAATGACGTAGTCAAATGTTCGCATCTCGTTAGGAGAGACTTGGTTTGTATCAGTGACCGCCTCCACCTTGGCTGCACCCATACATAAAATGATCCAGGGAACATATCTGCTGGCTTCCTCTGGAGCATTCTGAAACAGTTGGCTCGGGTCCAGTATACACGAAAAAAAAGGTAGACCTACTTTTCTCGCCCGATTGGATGGGAGAGGAACCAGGTCGGTACCGACACACAATACTGTTTTCTGTAAAAACAGCTTGATTGGAACTCGACTGGTCATAATATCCGTGAGGTGTTCAGTGCAATTGCCCCAATCGAGATCAACAAGCTGAGAAATTCGGGCGCCGAGTGCATCAGAATATCCTGCCGGAAGAAGGAACGGTTGCCAGTCCTGACATATACGCAGATCAATACCATACACTTTGAGGGACACGAAAGCATACCGACGAGAACTTGCCCTCCCTTGTCAACCATTCGAACGAGAGGCACGGAATGCCTAAAGCAAGTGCAAGGAGGAACTTAGGTTTTTGATGAGCTTCGTCCGATAGAAGAAAGACGCGATCCAGATTCCGTTTTGAATTCCAACGAAAATCTTGTGGCGTCGCGATCCATCGCTTATTAGCAGAACTATGTTTGCCTTCCATGATGAATACGCTAGCCCAATCCTCAATCATCTCCCCTCCATGCCGTTTGATGGCGCGCAATGCCTCGGTTTTCGTCCTATCGGGCTCCTCGTTCTTAGGGTTAATAGTGACGATGAACCCCGTCCTGACCAGTTCCCGCTGAGCTTTTCCTGAGGTCGTGCTGACAGCCGATTGTTTGGACGGCGTCGTATCGAGAAGTGGCTTTGGTCCAATCAGAGGGACAATATTCTCTTGAGCGAGCGTTCGCTCTTTCCACTGACTTTGAATTGTCCGGTTCGCAATGCGGATGTCAGCGAAATCCGCTGGACGACTGGATACTCCCTCCCCGTCATCGATCTCCAATGTGAACCAGCCCTGGGAACCTGCGTCGGTGACATCGCTGACCGTGGCCTTGGTGCCATCCTGAGCGGTGATAACTCTGTCTCCGATTTGTAGAACCCGGTGACGCATATTTTTAAGTTCGACGTTGTCTTCTGTCCCATCGTCAAACTTGACTAAATACTTGTTTTTTGGTCCGCAGGAGTGGACGACGCCAGAGTAATAATGACCATCTTGCTTCCACAGGGCAAAAACGCGCGTAGCTGGCTCGGTGGCGAGTCCACGGGTGGATGCTATCCCAGAGCGTAGCTTCTTGACCGAGCGCGTAGCAACCCCAGGAGTCTCAGACCGCTTGTTTCGAGTCGATGTCGAAACTTTTGACGTTAGATTTGGGTCCTCAATTCGTCTTCTCTTTTTGCGGGATGTATCGGATTTCGCAGGTGGCGGTGGCGGGGAGTCAACATCATCCGCAGACTCAGTCACTTCTTCCTCCTTCTTTCGAACCTCGGGATGCATAGCCCCCTCGTCCTCGGTGGTGTTCTGTGAGGAATCTGCTGAGGTCTCGGTGTCGGATTTGTGGAAACGTTTCTTGCCAACGACAGGCTTTATCGCTGAAGTATGGCGACTACGCGAAGATTCACTTCTTTTCTTCTTGAAGGATTGCACGCTTATTGGCACGGCAGCAGGAGTGGGCGCATGGCTGGGTAGATCTTGCTCCGGGAGCGACGTCGGAATCTCCGTGGGCTCTGTTTTTGAAGGTTTCGCTTTGGAGTTCTTTCCCTTCCTCGAGGACGAAGTAGGTCTTCGAGGTTGTTCTTCAAGAGCAGACGATGGGGCCTAGAGAGGTAGCGAGGCATCAGAAGGTCTGCGATCATGGAACGCATAGTAGAATTCACCTTTGCAGGAATAGCATAAGTCCTCGTTTTTCTGCCATAAACGCCTACATCCGCTACAGGTGCCGCGGATCCCTTAGTGTTTCTAGAAATTACTTCATTAGCCAACGGAACTTCAACTTCGCTCCCCTCCACCTCCACCTCCAGAGAATCAGGGACGAGTTCTGCGGATCCTTGTTCGGATATTGGACTGCAGGGATGGAAGGGCCCCCCAGCAGAAACTGGCCGTACTGTGCGATGATGAGCAGGAGTCTGAGTACTGTGCCCAGCTCGAAGGGGTTCGGAGTCAGGAACAACGTCCAGCGCGTCTTCGGCTTCATCGTCATCGTGCTCTTTCCGGCGACGTATGATAGGGCGAGAACCGGTCACCCTAGTTTGGCGAGATGCCGGTCGAGGTGGAGGATGAACGTTTGAATAATCGACGTGACAGGGCTGAGTTTCTTCCATCCGAGAAGGTTGCGTTTCCGTACCCATGGTGACACATGACGGCGGCTCCACGGCTCCAGCCAAGTCACGCATTTTAGCGATCCGATACTCGTTCCTCGGATGTATCATTCTCAACAAGCTCCTGGGATTGCTGGAGGAGACAGCCGTACTAGGGGCTGGAGCAATCCATTCAAAGGGTGGGGAGGCCTGCTTGCTGTTCTGGGGTGGCGTCGTGGGGATGGTATCACTGGTAGAGGGCCGGGTATCAACAATGCTGTTGACCTGCACAGGACCAGTCTCCTCGGGTTGTGTAGGTTCGGGAGTTGGGTCCGGAACGTCAGCGAGGCCCCGGTTGAGCATCTTGTCAAAGGACGATGAGACATTGAACTCAAATCTCGCCTCCTGACCAGTGAAGTGTGGCCCGTGATTGGAAAAAGGGAAATCGTCGAACTTGTACTGCGGCAGGCCTAAAGATTCATCAGAATTACTGGGAGTGGCAGCTACAAGGACATTTGCACGACGATTCGAGGTTGCCCTGCTCGCCCTTTGTGCTTCGTACTTGCGCATAGCAGCCTCGAGGAGTTCTTTGTGCTCACTGGCATCCGGGAGTGTCATGCCAGGATCTGTGGGGGAGTGGATGACCTCCTGAGTTGGCGTCTCTCCCAGATCAGAGAGTGGCACATTGAATGGCTTCGCTGACGCAAGATATTGTTCAGCAGGATCTTGCGAGACGGAGCCACCGAACGAGTCTTGGGAGGAAAGGGAGGGAGAACGGGGGTATTCCTTGTTCCCGACAGGCATGGATGTCGGTCGGGAGAATGGAGCAGTGGTGTGAGGAAAGTGAAAAGAGGCGGTCCTAGTCCCTAGAGACTAAGAGGTAAATATCTGAAAGCAAGGATGACGAAAGGACACGCAGAATGGCTCACCGATTACCTTTCCAGCAGCTGACGTTACAGGACTATACCCGTCTGGGTGAAAAAATTCCGAACCTGACCCCAATTCAATTGGTTCGACATAAATTTTTGACGGGACGGGCGAAGCTATATGACATGCTCCGTCCTGTGCTCCGTCTTCTTGATGATGCTTCTCTTTCTGGGAACTGCTACTTTCTGGGCTCTGCGAACAGGAAACCCGCAGACAGTGGTAACGGGGTGTCGCCGGTCGCGCCGGGATTATCCTGGAGTCCAATGAAAAGTCAATTACTGTATTGCCGTCGTTTGGCGAGGCTGGACCCCAAATTCTGCCACGTTCCTGACTTTGCGGAGCAGGTGCTAGCGCATGCTGTAAAAGCTGAATTGATTGAGACACAGTTTCTTGAAGTTGTAAATCACTACAAAATATGTCGGTTATGGGCGTGTCAGGTTTTCTAAGAGTTTGTTCCAAGATACGAGAGACGCGCCTGTCCATGGACTCTTCGCGATGACAACGTTGGTGGCAAATACAGGCCGTAACTCAGATCCGGCCTCGACTCATGCAGCGTGATTCCGCACGCGCTGAGCGCAGAAGAACCGCTCAATAATCAAACTCGAAATGTGGACCACAAAATCAATTCACGTGACCTAGACGCGCTCAAAACACGTGCTATGTTGTTCTTTCTTGTAACTCGTTCACTCATCTCCAGAGGCTCCTTTATTTCGCGCCGGACGCTTATAAGACTTGGAATGGCGCGCAGGCCTCGCATTAACATGCGGGGAGTCCCAGAAAGCATGATATCAAAGAGGACATCTGTCGAGCCCACGGAGGACATGGAGAAGCTGATGTCCAGCTCGACAGAGAAGATCGAGGGTGATCCAGCGCATTCACACTCCCCCCATTCTCGCCCAAAGCTACCGCCGGCGGTGCCACACCACGACTACAGTGCGCATGAAATTACCAATGTTCCTGCACCCATCCCAGATGCCGGCTTGCCGCCCCCGTCAACAGATACAACTACGGCCGTTACATCCAATGTTTCAGCTCCTCCGAGTCAGACCTCCGCTACACTGTACCCGAGTCTCTCACCTGAGCCGTCCAAGTCAACCTTTGTGCCACTGCCCTCTTTGGAGACACTAAACCTCACAGAGATCGAAGGCGCGGCTGCTCATTCATCCTTGTTAATTCATTCTATGTCGACCGCCAGCCCTATCACGACCACTGCAGCGAGCAGTGATTCACGCGATCCTACTCCCCAGTTGAATGCATCCCATCTCTCTACTGCGGCGACTATAGCCCTTGCGGTCAGCGGTGGTCTCACCCTTCTTGTCGTGATCGTCCTGGCCAAACTCATCAAGCGACCCCGCCGGCGTAGGACCCCTACTCCCTCTCTCCCTATTCTTCACGACGGGACTTTTCCGGACAAGGTGGACAGTGAAGGGTCCCCGATATTTGGGGGGAAGGAACGCTCGTCTCCGGCCCTCCAAGCACGCGACGCGAAAGAAAATACCGGACTTTGGACATGGACCCAATACAACTCCGGGATCCCGAAACCTGCTCCGACGGTGACAGTGACCCGGACTAGTTCTCAGGATCAACTGCTGAGCATCAATCAGACCGCCCAACGACGTGGCCTTGGAGTAGCCGATGACGACACGACACATGGTCAAGGAGAAAGTCAGAATCGATATCCATTCCTCGGGTATGGAAACTTGAATGCTATCTCAAAGACCAAGAGCCCAGTCCCCTTGCAGCCAGTGCAGAATGCAATCACTCGTGCTGTATCCAGGCTTTCCACCGTATCCATGTCACTCTATCCGAATTCACCTGGAGAATATTCGCAAGTAGGAGGGGATGTTGGCGTTGCAATAGACGGTGTTGCTCGTGACGAACTTGGCGCGGCACCGAGGTACAAGGACAGGGTCATGACGTCATGCAACAGAACCAGTATGATAGCAACTAGCAGCGCTAAGGACGTGGCGGCACTCAGGCGGTCGCAAAGCTTCGCGTATGGTGGGATGGAACCCACTTCATCACCGACGTCTCCTGAAAGGGGCCATCCGAACGGCGGGCGAGCACGAATCAAATCGACGTACTACACTCCGGGTTCGTATCCTCGGGCATCGGCGGCCGCAATCAACCACCGAAAACAGGATCGTGATCATGGACAGGACGAGCAAATTAAGATCGAGGGAGGAGATTCGCGACGCGCAAGGGATCTAACCTCGGCACTCCGAGTCGGACTGACATCACCGATCCCAGCGTCTCCACAGCCCACGTTGTATCCTGAGGACTCCATGAGCGTGATTGGAGAAGCGAAAAAGGTGACACTCGCAGGACGTGCTCAAAAAAAGCCAGTTCCGGATGCGGTCGCCCACTGTGACAGCCCTCCATCAGATGCGGCAGCGTTGGGGAACTTGATGATGGTGGACTTTGCGGCGTCCAAGTCGAGAGCGTCGTTGGTGAGTATACGAGCATGCGAAGCTGCTCGGGCGCGGGAGGGACAGGGGGACGCGAGCAACGTCAAGAAGCGGGTGGAAGACGGGCCGCCACGAGTGCCGTCCCCACCGCCGATTCCATCGTTGGCGCAGATGGCGATGCAACACGGAGACCCTGAGGGATACGCAGACTATCACAGTCCGACGTACAGCATCTACGGGCTGTATGACGGAGATCGGAAGAGCCGGGGGTTGTCGTGTGGATACACATGAGTCTCTCTGTACATCTATTTGATTTGTAGTTGCCATCTTGGCGGGCTGCGGAATAAAGCTGCGGTTTTCATTCCCGTCCTCCCGACATACCCCTTATACCCCTTCGTCCATGTCTCACCCACCTCGCGAGGTCTCCGCAAAACAGCCCGGCGACCAGCTCGAATTCGAGGAGCTCGGTCTCTTGCCAGACGCACCTCCAGTCCCTTCGTTATGCGGCGTCCCCTTGAAATATATTTCGTGAGTCTCTTCCAGCGTTCATTCCAACCTCCCCGTCGAACGCTTCACTGTCTCAGCCTCGTCACGCTCGCCGTGCAAAACTCCCTCTTAACGATAATAATGCACTATTCTCGCGTCTCTATCCCCCCATCCCAGTCTTATTCAGCGCCAGCCGCTGTTCTACTCAACGAACTCTTGAAGGGCTCGATATCGCTCGCGATCGCCTTCATTCAAATAGACCACTACACTTCTGACGCGCCTCAGCTCGGTCTCACTACTGGTCGGTTCTGGAATTCTTCCAAAATATTCCTCCGTGTGCGTCGGTTAGGTAGGGAGGTTTTCAGTCCAGACTGCTGGAAACTGTCCATACCCGCCATCCTCTACGGTGCGTAGGTCCTTGCTTGCTGTCGGCCCTTTCCTCACTCCTCCACTAGTCATCCAGAACAACCTGCAATATGTCGCAGCCACAAATCTGGAAGCAGCCACCTTCCAGGTCAGCTACCAGATGAAAATTCTCACCACAGCTGCATTCTCTGTCCTGCTGCTCCGAAAACAGCTGAGCGCCAGTCAATGGGTAGCGCTCTTCTTCCTTGCTATCGGAGTGGGCGTCGTACAGATTCAGACCGGAACGGGTAATTCAGCCAGGACAGCCTCCCTACTCTTCCAGGGTGGTTCGATGAACGCCCTCAAAGGGTTTCTCGCAGTCGTGGCAGCGTGTTTTACATCAGGTCTCGCGGGAGTGTACTTCGAAATGGTATTGAAAAACTCTCAATCAGACCTCTGGATACGCAACGTCCAGCTCTCCGCCTTCTCTCTACTCCCCGCACTCGTACCTATCCTTGTCGCGGAACATTCTCAATCTGGGCATATTCGGTCACTCTTCCAAAACTTTGGCGTCTGGGCCTGGGCCACCGTTGCCATCCAAGTTCTGGGCGGTCTGGTGACTGCTATGGTCATCAAGTACTCTGACAACATTCTCAAAGGCTTCGCAACGAGTCTCAGCATCGTAATATCGTTCTCGGCGTCCGTGGCACTCTTCGACTTCCAAATTACGTTTACCTTCATCCTCGGATCTGTCATTGTCCTCATCGCTACCTGGTTATATAACCAGCCAAGCCGCAGTTCGAGCGCATCTCGGTTGGGATATTCGATTGTAAAAACTTGATGGTCCTTCTGGAAGCATGGAATTCTCGAGGACCATACTAGCTGGGCTTTGAAAGGCCTCAATGGCCTTGATCAGTGGCATGGTGGATGGATGAGTCCTTTGAACGCTTACGACATACCTTTTCGTGTACGCCTGTCCTGTGAACGTTTGTTTAATCGTTGATTCGGACACTATCATTCGGACTTGGAGCTTACGACGTTCTCTGACGGAGTCTTTGTATATGATATAGGTTATCTTCGTATTCCGTGTTCCTAACATACATACTCGAGCCGCCCCTGACAGCGCCGCCTGGTATCTAATCAGCGCACTTTCCAGGCTATGACAAATTTCTTGGTGTGGAGCAGAGTGGCGAGTGGCAGTGCGAGCTCAGGTGGCAGAAACACCAACTCGAAGTTAGCAAAGAACGAACGCACAACACTAGTAATGGCAATAATTCTACAAACGAGCGAATATACATATGTACAGGATGTTCCAGGGTTACAGATGTGAGTGCGCCCCACTAGTCGCGCGATTCCAGACCCCTCTTGATTGCTGGGATCATCATGGGTGAGGGAAGACTCAACGAGGGCGGTCACGTACCATCGCAGGTATCCTTTGCGTCGCCGAACAACATCTTCGTGTTCGGCATGTAAAACATAGGGTTAGGAACGTCGGCTAGAGCAAAAACACGCTCTGTCAGCGTACATACAGGCTTCCAGCATAAAAAACACATACCGTAGCCACTAGACATGCCTCTCTTCATCACGATGACTTGTTTGCTCTTCCATGCATGAAGAACAGGCATGCCTGCTATCGGTGACCCAGGCTCCAAGGAAATGGGATTCACGGTATCGTTTGCCCCAATCACGAGAGTGACGTCTGTGTCGCTGAAGTCGTCGTTAATTTCGTCCATCTCCAAGACGACTAAATATGGATCGCCAATCAAGGACAAATTCATATCATCAGACAAGCTTCGCGGTGTGGGGATGCATCTCACTGTCGTATGGTACCGATGCCTCGGCTAGAAGCACATTGCATTGACCAGGCATGCGACCCGCCACTGGGTGAATGGCAAAGCGCACATTAATACCTTTTGAACGGAGCATCGAGCAGATCTCCGAGATTGCATACTGAGCCTTGGCTACAGCCATGCCATATCCGACAACCTAAAGAAAGCAGTTAAGATCTGATAAAGAGCGGAGAAGCGATTTACCAAAATGACACTGTCGGCATTGGCAAGAGTTTCTACTGTATCATCCACTGTAGTTTTGATGATCGTGCCCTCAATCTTGGTGGTTTCTGATGGTGCGATTGTTCCAATCCCACCAAACAGAACGTTTGTCAAGGACCTGTTCATGGCGACGCACTGCAAGCTGGTGAGTCAAGAATGCTAGAGGCACCTTGTTTACGAACCATGATGTACGAAAGAATGGAACCGCTGACGCCAATCAACGATCCAACTGTCGTAAGGAGCGGGTTATCCAGCATGAACCCCTCGGCAACGAGTGCAAAGCCTGAATAGGCATTCAGGACGGTAATAACAACAGCTTTGAAAAAGAAATGAGTCAATGCGAACGTGGCTCTGGACAACACTCACGCATATCGGCCCCTCCAATGGCTGCTGTCGTCGTGAAACCCTTGATGAAACTGAGAAGCACGCTTGCACCGAGATAACCAGCAGCGACTAAAGGTACTGTTGGTGCAGCATTCACGAAGGCAACCATCGTCAGCGCATTGACACCGAGCAACCCAGAATTAATGAGGTGTCTTCCTGGCATCATCAATGGTTTCGAGCTCGTCTTCCCGGCCAATTTTAAGAAAGCGACAACAGAACCAGTGAAGGTGATACCACCAATCACAACTCCGAGGTAGGCAGTCACTTGGTGGAGAACGGAAAGATGCGATGGATCGGCGAGTACACTACCAATGGAAGTCAACACAGCTGCAAGACCAACAACGGAGTGCAAGGCTGCAACCATCTGCGGAAGTTCGGTGGCTGTGATACGCCGACCAATGATGGCACCAATGGTAGCACCGACAGTGGCAACACCCGCAAATTGAGCCAAGAGTTCCGGGGGAAACCCAACAGCAAACAACGACGCGATAATTCCAGAACCTACGCCGAGAATACCGAGCATATTGCCTTGACGAGCAGTTGTTTGTGAAGAGAGTCCAGACAGCGAACCTTCAAAGGGTCATACTTGGCTGGACGTACACGAGAACTATGCTGCTTACCAATGCAAAGCAGACTGCTGGTGAGATAGCCCGCTTGGACAAGACCAGCCATCCCGGTGCTTGCCGCGGCCAAATACCCTCCTGTGAATACCACTGCAGGAACTCCATACAACCACGAATACTCGGGTGGATCACTTGGTCCTGTAACGTATAAGGCGTAGCTGCAGTCCCATGGCTGTTTACTTACTCTTGAACATGTCGAGCATGCGCTTCGTGATGACAAAACCCCCTACGACGTTCACACTGGCCAAGAGAACTGACAAAGCACCTAGGGCTTGGGGAATGGTATCTGGAAGGTATCCACCTCCCATCACAAACAAACCCCCGATGCCAACCATTCCTACAGGTCACGTTAGTACCAGAGCTCGATTCAAGCACGACGGGGACTAACCAGATATCGCGTTTGTAACTGACATCAACGGTGAGTGTAGAGCAGGAGCAACACCCCAGACAACACGGTATCCAACAAAACCTGCCAGTCCGAATGTAAAAAAGTTTGTCATAAAAGCAGCACCGGTGAGCTTCCCGAGAGCGACTGCTGATCCCATTCCTGCAGTAACAGCAGCAACTTCACGGGTAGATTTTCGCCATGGAGTTATGGCTTTCGTTTGTACCTCTTCCATCTTGGGGGTTGGAGGAGTTGGAGGAGGAGCTGGTCGAGGGACCGGTGGTAGTTGTTCACCCTTGTAAACCGCGAGTGAGCCCCTGACTACTTCATCGGTCAGGTCAATTGCGTAGTTGTTTCCTTCACCAACAGACAAAAGAAATCTTGTGATGTTATTCGAGTACAGGGTCGATGACTGCGTTGGTAGGCGTGAAGCGAGGTCAGTATAGCCTGCAAAAGAGAGTTGGCCTCGAATTGCGCTCCGTAGAGGGTCACGTTACCGATGACAGTGACTCCATCCTTCACAACCAACTCTCCAGGAACAGTGGCTTGACAGTTACCTCCTGTTTCGGCTGCCAACTTGAACAAGATAAGTTTTCAGGTCAGAGAAACTCGAAAACAACGTACGTCAACGATAACCGAACCCTGCTTCATTGCCGCAACCATCTACGAGCGAAAACAAGTTGTAATGACTGTAATATCTTAGAGATTCACTGACCTCGTTCGTAATTAGCTTAGGAGCAGGCTTGCCAGGGATAAGTGCAGTTGTTATAACAATGTCAACTTCCTTGCATTGTTCCATGAAAAGCGCCATCTCTGCCTCGATGAATTCCTCAGACATTTCCTTGGCATAACCTCCTGCCCCACCACCTTCCTCTTGGATAGCGACTTCAAGGAACTCAGCCCCAAGAGATTGGACCTGTTCTCGTGCAGCCGAGCGGGTGTCAAAACCTCGAACAATAGCACCAAGTCGACGGGCCTATCGAGAGTTGATTCACTCTCCCACTAGACTCGTCTGGAACATAAGGACAAACCGTTGCAATAGCACTGAGCCCAGCGACACCAGCTCCGATGACGAGAACCTTGCCAGGGGGGACCTTAAAAATACGTAAGGCGTGTGAAAGTATAATGGAAAATGCTTACCTACCTTTCTGTAGTAGAGTCAGATAACAACCGTTACCTCAGTATAGTAGGTACTCACCCAGCTGCAGTAACCTGCCCAGTGAGATATCTACCGAAATGGTTGGAGGCTTCCAAAACAGCTTTGTAACCGGCAATATTGGCCATAGAGCTGATCCGAGGACATAAGGATGCGCCCTAAGCGAGATCTTTAGGCTCACCTCAGGGCATCGAACGTCTGAGCGCGTGAGATGCGTGGAATCATGTCCATAGCGAACGCATCCACGTTACGTGAGGCCAGCTTCTGGACAACCGACTTGTTCTGGGCAGGGTAAAGGAGAGAAATGACAGTACTACCTTCTTTCAAGGCAATGACTTCCTCGTCTAGTGAAGGAGGTCGAACTTTGAGTAAGATGTCTGCCTTTCCATAGAGTTCTTCTTTGGAGACCAAGGTAGCCCCGGCCTTGGCATACTCGGCGTCTAAGAATTGTGCAGCAGTACCGGCGTTTCTTTCGACCAGTACACTGCTGAAGCCTTTCTTCTTCAGCAGGGTAACATTCTGAGGGGTGAGAGATACACGACGTTCGTCTGAATATGTCTCTCTCGGTGCGCCAACAGTGAGGGAAGAATAAGGAATGCCTATTGGTAAGAGCGGGGGCACATATTAGTCGAGTAAGATGTCGGAGGCAATGGCATGCACCTGAATCCTTCTTTGTCTCTGGAGTCGACGATGGTGATTGACTTCTACGGTATACAGACCAGTGGAATGACCGAATGCCTGCAAATATGGTTGCTTGCTTGTGAATAACTCGCAGAGCGTAGGGCTGTTGTCCATCATGCTGACCTGAAATAAATGGTTTAAGTGTTACGCTGCTCAACGACCGGCAACGCATGGTCATCACGGACGGCCTGCAGGCCGGCATGGATATGATCGTGGTTCAAGAAACGATTATTCGCAAGGGCACCCAAGACAAGTCGGAGTTGCACATGTCAAGTTACATAAAACTAACGCATCTGGCTGTATGGCGTGATCAACTTCACCCCAACTTCCCCGCTATAGCAAAGTGCGTAGTAGATGATCTAGCCGTTATCCCCCGCATCATCCCGTGGCATTCGTGTGAGCCAAGTTGCGGCGACCGAGTCTCACCGCAGTAACGCGGCGAATCGTTGAATTGATAGCCTTGCCTCCGTCATGGTGGCACATGAAACGTAGTATAGTACGGAGTCCATCGGAATAGTAACAGCCAGAACTTGAACCCATGTGGATCCGACTCGTCTGCTTACTCATCTGTTTCGTTATCACTCTCGGACCACCGTGATCCGTACATAGATTGTCAACAGTGTTACACCTGGCAGGTCCAAGCCCAGGACCCACTATTCGTAGTAGACTACTAGTAGTACCTACAGATTCAATTTCCCCCCAACTGGGTTCATAATAGAGTCATACAAGTCGCTTCCCCTTGGTGAGTGAGAGCTCCTCGGCAACAAGCGCACGTGTGTGGGGGTGTTCCCACAAAGCCTCGCCTGCTGCAAACTCGATGGGAGGGAGTGGTCGTCGAGGATTCCCCCCGTATCCGTACAGCTTATCCAGCAAAAACTTGGTCCCAGCTATAGAGGCCTTGGCGATCGTTGCATCCGCTCGAGCAACAATGCCCTGCAGTCTTTGGGCCTCGCCAAGGAGCTTTGGATCAGGCTTGGATTCCTCACTTAGTCGGAATAGTTTGATAAGCGTATGCTGTTGCAACGGCGGTGTCGTCAACACGACTTCTGCAGGCTTCGCTCGTGCTTACCGGTGCGACGTTGGCAAGCCCCGTGATGGCACCGTGACCATTGGCATATGCACCGGGGAGGAGGAAGTCGGCGAATCCGCCGAGGACAAGGAACGCATCCTTGTCCTCCCGCGAATGGTAAGAAGCAATAACGGGGACAGCGGCAGCTATGCGCGTCAGCTTTCCTACATCACCGCACCTGTGAACGAAGTCTTTGATTAGGACGGGCACCCACACTGATTTTGATGGACATACGTAAGTTTGACACCTGCGAAGTTGGAACACTCTGCAGCGAGCTCAGCGATAAGATCAGAATCCAAGTTGATCCCCCCAGCAGCTCCAGGATCTAATACAAGGTAAACAAGTCAGCCATGCGCATTCCCTACCACGGGTAAGTACGAGCGACGAGCATCCTGCTCACAATTATAGATGATGATAGGTATCGGACTTCTTTGGCCGATCTCCGTCCAAAAACCCTTGAGCGCTTTCTTATTCCCGGCGAGCGCCCCAGCAAAATATCCACTGCAGATGGCGATACCGCAGTCCGCCCCAGCATCAGCTGCTTCGTTTGCCAGTTCAATGCTCTCCCGCGTGCTACCAGCGCCAATTCCAGAGATAATCGGCACGTCATATAAACCCGCACCGTCCAAAACTTTCCTTGCAGTCTTGATTAGTGTTGACCGCTCGGCGTGAGACAAGTGAATGGCTTCGCCCATGGAACCTGATAACAGCGGCCGGACACCAGCTAAAGCTGTTTGAAGAATATGTTTCTCAAATGCATCCAGATCTATCCTTCACTTTAGCAGCGCATTATCAGCGTCCCAACAGAATAACTGACCAAGATCCTCGGATTCCGATTGAAAGAACGTAGGAATAGGAGCGTAGATGCCTGGGCTCAAGGGCCGGTTTGATGTGGTACGAGAGTGACCATCGGTTGCACTAAGTGCCATACTTGAAAGAGGGAATAAACGGCCCTCGAGAAGGTATTTTATGATATGAACCCCTTGACCTTTTGGTTCCGGGGCGGGCCGAGTGCCATGCCGTGCCAGGACCGGTCCGTGCCAGGTTTCTTGAGACTCCCAACTGGAATGTAATTTATGCGCATGGCGCAATCCCCGGCTCCTACGATAGTGGTTTGCTCTGCAGAAAACGGTCGCAAACGAGCGCTTGGGGAGTGGTAATGTGCCCCTCTCTAAGTATCTGCCCACGTGGGATAGTCTCTTATGTAAAAAAAAAGAAAACTTTTAGATGGGCGATGCCAAGTCCAACAGTACTCACGTGCGTCCTTCGTGCGTCCTTGAGATCGAAGGCTCAGTAAAGGGACTTCCGTAGGCGCCAAAGTCCCCCTACATCCGAGCCAGTTCGTCGGACCCGTGGGTCAGACCCGCGCCTTGTGCCGAGCATCCTAGGGCTAGGCTTCCACAGTACAAGGTAATACGAAGACAAGGATTCAAAGATTGTAAATAAACCATGCGCTACGATCTCCCAGACCCGTAGGTTCTTCTTCCCTTGTACTCTTGCCTCTTGT
>JBBPMC010000478.1:0-21881 GCA_038090115.1 Strobilomyces echinocephalus | reverse complement strand
ACCTGAGGGTTTCAAGGTTAAAGGCGCAGAGACTAAGGTTTGTCGTCTGCGAAAGGCTATATATGGCCTCAAGCAAGCCGCCCTTCAATGGAACAAGGCTTTGCACAAATCGTTGCTCGATATGGGCTTTTAGCGGATTCATTCAGATCCAGGTGTCTATGTTCACTTCCACGACAACAATATCATCATTCTCGTTATATGCGTAGATGATTCTCTCTTCATGGGATCCAACCCTCGCTATCTGTTTCAGAAGAAGAAAGAGTTCATGACTCGATGGGAATGTCGAGATCTTGGAGCTGCAAAGGAATACCTGGGTATGAGGATCACTCGAGATAGGAAGAAGCGTATCCTGCTCTTAGATCAAATTGCGTATGCGGAGAAAGTCATTAAACGCTTCCGACTGGAAAACTCCAGACCCGCGCGCACTCCACTCCCTTCCGGTTATATTCCTGCTCCACTCAAAATGGAAACTACGCCTGCTCTTCGAAGTCGTTATCAGTCGGTCATTGGATCGCTGTTATACATCATGCTTGGAACTCGCCCTGATCTAGCCTATGCTGTGATCAAAATGTCACAGTTCTCTGCCAATCCTTCCGAAGAACATTTGCAGAAGGCGCTGTACATCGTGCGCTACTTAGCAACACACCCATCACTCTGCATCTGTTACAACGGATCTAGCCTTTCCGGCTTCCTGTCATATTCCGACACTGATTGGGCAGGAGACATCGAGACCAGACGTTCTACTACAGGCTATGCTATATTCCTTGCTGACGGAATAGTCTCATGGCTATCCAGACGACAAAAGAAGATTACGTTATCCTCTACCGAAGCTGAATATGTTGGCATGACTGAAGCCGCCAAACAACTCTCTTGGATCCGGAACTTATTTTCTGAGATCAGCTTCCAGATCCCTGTGTTCTCGCTGCTATGCGACAACCAAGGGGCCATCTTTCTCGCTTCTAATCCAGCACAGGAAGGACGCACTAAACACATCGAAATTCCGGAACACTACATCCGAGAATGCGTCCAAGAAGGCTTACTTCAGCTTTTCTATATTCCCACTGGAGAACAAGTTGCTGACATCTTCACAAAGAATGTCACATGGCAAAAGTTTGAGGATAATCGAAAACGGCTCACCCTTCTTCCGTTCCCATCATGATTCTTTAATCACTGTCTCTTCTCTTCTCTTCTTGCGGACTTCCGACGGCTCTCTGCTGCTTCTCTTCCTCTTTATTAACGGGACTCCGTTCCCTTATCTCGGATGCATTTATTTGCAGCTCCGGTTGAAACTGGAAGATATAAGCTAGCTCTCTTGCTCAGATCTTGCCCCATCGCCACTACTCTACCAATGGCATCCATCTCCATCTCTTTCTCCACCAACGAGTACTACTATGTACTCCTCCTCGCCCTTGTGTACCTCTTCTGGCGGTACACAAGGCAAATCTTTCAACTCTCCCGCATCTTCCACCCCTACCTCATAGTCTGGAGGTTTGGTAGTACTACGGGGTATATAGGGAAGGCGACGGGATAGAGGCAGCTTCAGAGGCAGTGGAGACCTCAAATTCTCTGTGGAGTTGGGTAAAAAAAAAAAAAACAAGGATTTCGATGTAGCTAACGGATCCTCAGAAACCTCCAGTGGTGGAAATGCCGGGGGGAATCGGACGGAGAACAGAACATGGGTGAATATATGGTTTCGAGAGGGAAATACAGGGCAGACATAACACATAACAGTCTAATGAGCAGGCAGAGCACCGTATATACTGTACGGGAACAAAGATGGCGCCAGCACGGAAGGGTGTGGGGGGTTGGTGTGGAATACAGGTGGACGCTGTAGGCTTATTACAATACTGCATTTACTATGTTGACCCCATGATCATGATGCTCATTTATCGGTACTCTGATTTTTGGTTTATTGCACAACTTTGCTTGCTTTACTGAAATAGTATTTGCAGTTGCAGCGCTGCTTATGAACTCACTGCGTCTGCCGCAGAGGGTGCAAATCCCATCCTTCCGGAAGCCACGATCCTACAAATCGATTTTGTGACTTCACAATCTAACATGCATCCGATTGGTACTGTTTCGCCCTCCGATGAATCTCGTCACAGGTTTCTTCAAGGCCCATTCATGGTCACAAGCGTCGGCGACACTCCGTTACCCGACATGTCCCCTGGTCCCGTTTCCCCCCCTCTCCCAGACCACCCCCACTGACCATTCCCGACTCCCCTACCAACCTGTCCCTTATCAGAGCGCATGTGGCTGGGACCCTCATTCAGGCAACTATGTCTAGGGAGACACCTTCTCCCTCGGGCCCGGTGGAAACTACCACCCCCGTCGCGATGCTGGTCCTGGCGTCCCGGAGCCACCGGATGGTTCCACCAGCACTTACTACAAAGAGGCAGGAAACCATCCTTCCAATGCTACTCGCCAAGAAAACCCTCCTTCAGACGACCTTGAGGGATTCCATCCTGTCCCAGACCACCATCAGACTGATGAACAACGTCGCCGGGTCGAGTCATGGTTCGAAGCCAGCATCCTGGTCAGTACCACACGACGTATTTAAGCACCCCTTGCTCACTGCCACTTCAGGAGCCCAATTCCACACTATCAAGACATTACATGTCACGTATAGCAAGGATGCCCCCCCATCCCCGGTCGCCGCCGCCAATACTTCCCATTTCAGTTGATGAGGGCCTCCTCCTTCCTCACCCGTGCCAGAATCTGCCCTCTCAGATTGGAAGGGTCGCTTCTTGGATCAAGTCTATGGATGAAGTGAAGGGATGTTTCCAAGCGTCCTGAAAATGCCGCGATATGAGCGGATGCGAGCAGCGATCCAGATGTGCGGACTGCTGCCGTCAGAAAGGACTGTACATCAAACAGGAGGGGGAAGGCCGACCATGGCCCGTCCGTGATCGCTGACGAGTTTGAGAGAACGATGGACCAATCAATATCCCCCTCTAAAGTTGCCGAGTCGAAGGACAATGGGAAAGTCTCCCAACTCTTAGGGGCAAAACGTCGAAAGCACCGACTCCGAGGGTCTGCATGAAACCTGCAGCCAGTAGGCGGCAAGATGGACTCTACCCTGACGGCTTTGGGCAGTCCGGTCTGGGTTCAGCTGCTGGTTCTGTCACAGGGGATGCTACACTGTCTGCTTCTTGGCCAGCATCATCAGCTCTGACGGCTATGATGCACAGTGAAAAGTCTGGTCAAATATTTCCAGAAGGGAAATTGCCGAGGTATACACACTGTAACCTATATGATCGACTGCTCTGATGTGGTGGCAGGTGTACAAGATCAGTTTTTTTTTCTTCCTCATTTATTGTCCAGTAAGGCTATCGCCTATAGGTATGACGGCATCACTCTACCTTAGTTTTTTGCTTGGCCTTGCTTAGCCGAGTATCGGTTGCGTTGGAACTTGTCACCGCCTGCAGCAAATTCAGTAAACGGAGTTTGGATTGCCAGATTCATGGTGACGACAGGATTCACAAGACAGCATCCAAAAATGGTCTCTGCGCGAACGGCTGTAAAGTATGACATGGGAGTACTGCTGGTTAGGGATATATGAGCTGGAGTAGGCGGGGACGCATGGCCTGAACGGGGAGAGGGACATTTCGAGGTGGCCACAGAGGTGGGGCGAGTGGCATGAAGCCAGTCTTGAATGAATCCAGCAACGAGGACGCATGCAAAGACGAAAGCCCTGGAGGACTCGCACATGCGTTGGTGTGCTTATATCTCCTCGACTGCTCGGGTGCCTGTTGATTTTTTTTCTCAAGCTGGATTCCTGGGGAATGTCATGTTCGAGACTGCCATGCATCCATTGGTGACACCATTGCATATACAAACAGATTGTAGAGGTTCTTTGAGACATTTTATGTCTTGTCGCCTCATGCGCTCACTGAGGCATTTGAATCAGAATGTAGCATCTTGAATGCGAACGCACCATGTGAGGTTCATTCCCTCACCACTCTGTATCTGCATACCCGCTGTCCTTCTGCACGTACAAGACAAGGGATATCAGGGTGCAAGGCGAAGCTGCTTGCAATCAGGAAGAATATGGTTCAAATATGTGGACTATGCTATAGACAAAAACGAGATGGGGGCTCTCCCTGCTTTTCCGCTGCCTCAGTCAAGCTATCGCATGCTCTGATAATGGTCAATGCTTACTGCTTGATGAGCTTCGCGTCACAGAGCACAGCAATCAGAGGCCACTGTGTGAACTTGAAAGAGACTTAGAGGAGAACAGGGAAATTCAGACTCAGATGTAGGGATTGGAGGTATGCAACGCGGCAGATGAAGACGAAGAGAGCGAGGAAGAGAGCAGTGAAGAAAGTAGATAAATTTGGCTGTTCTGGATTAGACTAGGTTGGGACTGACGGAGCTGAGGGCAGCAAATACTTAGGATGACAATCACCTTGAGCAAGATGTGTTTGGTGCAGACAATTGCGAGAATGTTGACTTGGAAGTGGAGGAGAATTATCCTCATGAATATCTGTAGCGCAATGTGATGAACTGTCGCGCTGGTAAGGCCGTGGGAACTAGTCACATTGTGTCACACTCGGGCAGAGTAAGGCACAAGCGGAGCCAAAGTGCTAGATCTACGGACTAGCGACGTAAGTGAGCGGCAGCGCTCCTTGTTTTCGTGCGTCCACCTCATCCTCCCGGCAGTGGTCGTCCTTGCCCGTTTCAGCGCACCCACCCACCACTCCCTGCCTCCATTGACCATTCCGGCTCCTCCAAGCAGCTCATGCCCTACCCGGCCAGTCAGGCACCATCCCGGGCCGGAGGGCGCTTCGCGCTCTTGCCCGCCCTCTCTGGTCCATCCACTCCATCCTTCCCCTCTCATAAAACCCTTTTTGGTGATAGTTAGGTACTATGTATATAGACCGCTTGATCTGCTTAGAGCCAGTTCGACAACTGTGGTGAGCTTTCGGGTAGAGCGGCTACTACTCGGCTATAACTATGATGACAACATAGGTCGGCTATACCCCAGGCTGAGTTCCAATTGAACTCCAGTGATCGTTGATACCGTCCTCCTCAATGCCCCCAGCAATGTCCAGTCTACGCCCCGAACATCGACACCGGCTCCTCCAATATCTTACCCTCATCATTAGCATAATTGTCTGCGCACCATATCACACATCCATCCTCTCCGGAGAGGGCTGGGTACTTGAACTCTTGATGGGACACCCAGACCGCATACGGTGTGAACTTGGAGTTCGTGCAGACACTTTTCAAGAGCTGGTCATGGTCCTCAGACACCTCGGTCATGGCAATGCGTGGTCTGTTTCCCTTGAAGAACAACTCGCAATATATCTGTACACCTGTGTTACTGGTCTTCCTGTTAGGCATGTAGGAGAGAGGTTTCAACGTTCGAATGACACAATTTCACGGTGTGTAATACAGACTGAATTGTCGTTTGTGACTGAGAGTGCATCCCAGTTATTTTCGCCACATGGTTCACATCTTTTCATCAGCCCCATTCTATACCACGTATGTGACTCCCCCTGATGGTGGCACAGTCCCCCCGCAGATCCGGCACAATCCGAAACGCTGGCCATACTTCAAAGATGCAATTGGCGCTATAGACGGTACTCATATTCCAGCCACCGCTCCAAGAGCGCACACAGCCAGTTTTCGTGACCGAAAAGGAACTTTCTCTCAAAATTGTCTTTTCATATGCGGTTTTGATCTCTCGTTCACCTATGCCATGACAGAATGGGAGGGTGCAGCGTCTGATGCACGCCTGTTTCACGAAGCTTGTGCTTGTGATCTCGTGATTCCAGACGGGAAATATGTCTTAGCTGACCTTGGATTTCCCGTGTGTGGCTGCCTCCTCCTCCCTTATTGGGGTGTTCGCTATCACTTGGCTGAGTGGGGCCGTGCTAACCAGTGGTGAGTTATTCAGATTTGTTGCACAATCCACCTCACCGTGACCATCTGTAGGCCTGCTAATAAGGAAGAACTGTTTAATCTACACCATGCATCTCTACGCAATGTTATTGAATGAATATTCGGCGTTCTGAAGCGCCAATTTTGCATTCTACTTCTTCCTCCTGGTTATACCTTTCCTATACAGGCACACATTCCCGCGGCACTTTGTGCCTTGTACAACTTCATTCGAATTCATGAGTCATCAGAAAGTGACCCAATTGACGACTCTGCAGACAGAGGAATTGACTCGGATGAAGCTGATGAACTTGAGGATGAGATACCTGATGTCGATGACTATGCCGATGAAGATAATAGCCAGACGCTACGGGATCAGATCGCAGAACGCATGTGGGAGGATTATATACAACTTAGGAACGGTCTTGAAGATGACAAGTCAGAATGAGAGCCTGTGTAAAGCATGTAGCACGAATGATAATATTCTCGCAAGACTTGTAACGAGGACAACAGACAACAGATAGGTGGCACAAAGGCAAGCATATGACAAGGACTAAAAACCAGCTGGCATAACACAAAGATGCACAAAGACAGGCATATGACAAGGACCGAAAACCAGTCAGCATGGCTGAAACAAATCAGGGTGACGGTGAAAGGAGTACAAGATCAATGCATAGAAGGATCTAAATAATAGTCTGCATCAGGTGAATACATTTCGTAGGATTCTGATGTCAGCGATACCACGTTAGTGTCATGCAACGGTTGATTACCCTGGTGTCCTGCACCTGCAGCAGCAAGCTGTCCCATATTGCCAAGAGGTACTGCTCCACTGCTGAGAAAGGTAGCACCGCTAGCTGCCTCCTTGTGGGCCATTTTGTACAGCTCGAGAGCAAATTGACGGCGGATGGCTGGGTCAGACACTGTTGCTAAGGCCGCATGACAGTTAGGGTCATGCACAATGCAAGCGAGAAGATATCCCCGAACTTCCTCTGGCAGAGACAGATCCCCTTTGACATATTGCGTGGCGCCAACACGTGGGGGTTCAATTTGAAGGGGTTTGGCATGAGGGGATTCAATGCTTGGGGCAGCGACCACGGGCGAAGGGTTGTGGAATACCTCTCGGAGAATGTCAGTCATGTGGCTAATTGCACCACTCATGCCTGCCATCGCTGTAGGCATGCTGTCAGTGCCGGGGCCACTAGTAGTAGTGCGGCTCCTCTTTGAGGCACGTGAATCGTCAGAGACCTGAACAGATGACTTTGACAACACAGATCTGCTGGATGCAACTCTCGATCCTGCTTTCGACCCTGCTCTCAACCCTGCTCTCAACCCTGCTCTTGATGCCCCTTGTGCACGTGAGGCAGCTTTTGATGCTGCTCGGGAGGGAACCCTGGGCTGTGATCCTGCTCTCGTGATAGAACTGGGACATGGACTCGACTGACACAGCGGATCCTCTAAAGAAGAGGATGAGGGGGGCCCAGGAAGTTGCGGATGGATAGGTGATTGCGGATGGATAGGCAATTGCGGATGGACAGGCGATTGCGGATAGATCGGCCCAGATTGCAGGTGGGCAGGGAATTGCGGATACATCAGAGATACATGGGCAGGGTATTGTGGCTGTGGAAGAGTGGTGTATTGTGGATGAACTAGGGCTTCAGGACCAGTAGAAATATGAGAAAAGGGACGCTTGCCCATGGTCGCATATCTAGCGTGGGTGATACCAGGGGGATTCGGGGCCGTAAGCATATCCAACGTTGATATGGAATCGTAGAGTGCATTGGCCTGGATATCCTTTTCAGGGGATGCAATGCCACCAGCGAAGCCGAGAATATGGTCAAGGGGGAGGATCGAGTGTGAATTGCCTTCGAGACCAGGCAAGGCTCCAGCTCACGTTCGAAAGGAAGTAGCTCTTTGCCATTCTAAAGTAGAATGATGACGTGAAACAACAATAAGAGTTGGTCCATGAAACATACCATTTCATTGGCCACAAAGGTGTCAAAGATCTCCTTTTCCTCGTCCATCTGGATATTTGCTCCATACTCGATAGACCATGGCTTTACTCCACTTCGCTGCAAATAGCGTACAATGACATTGTGGGTACGTTTAAGCTACAAATGTTCAGCACACAAGCATGAACTTCAGAAGAAAACCGACTGACTGCTTGCCATTTGTTACTACAACTGCTTGCCTTCTTGTCAGGTCCACACATGGGGGCTGCTGCAGTGAAAATGCGGGTAGGAAAACTGGCACTGCCGCCCATCTCAGACTTGTGGGCTATCAGGATGTCGAGTAGGGCATGAACTTGTTCATCGGTCCAGGTAGCTCGAGTTGTCGCTCGAGTAGCTCGAGGTCGACTTGGTCCAGTATGACCATCAGTAATCATGAATAACGTCTTGATACCACAAAGTGCAATGATGGAGGCAAAACCCAGAGTAAAGTTGCAAATATAGTCGATGGGGACCTTGCGCGCTGAGGGTAGAGGGGAGGGATGGGCATGCATTGACATGGTTCAAGCCCAACATTGAATTCCAGACTCCAAGGTTCGGCACCAAAGGTGCCGGTCATTATCCGAACTCTGATAGTGTCAGCTACTTTTAGCCGCTCTACCTGAAAGCTCACCACAGTTGTCGAACTGGCTCTTAGGGACCCGTTGGAGCATCTCACAACGAGTCACGAAGGCCCCTTCGAAGCATGCCTTACTCAAGGAGGTCCACGGATCGTGTCAGAGTCACCGAGTTGTGTAAATGCAACATGCAATGTGAGGGCTGTGCGACCATCCTGTGACTCATGCTTTCCACAGATCTCCTCCCTAAATCCAAATCCTTCCAGGCTGCCGTCCGTGCCCATTTCTATTTGTGGTACATAGCGATGGAGACCGAACCTTGACCGGTGAGTTGATCGATTGATGCCATCACCGTTGCTTCCTCTTAAATCCATCACCACAGTTTTAAATTTTGTATTGTACGTCCCTCTCAGCTCACATCTGATGTTCGAGAACATCCACGCTGCTGCTCGGAAGACCCTCTCCATCCCACAGTCAGATGATGATGATACTTTATGGGCTGTCCATGAGATTACTGAAGAATCTGACATGCAGTATAAGGTTAAGTGGGTCGGAAATGACCCTTAGACCGGGAAAGCTTGGCCTGAAAGTTGGGTAGCAAAGTATGATTGTACTGACGACCTAGTCACCAAATTGAAGGCGAGGGGGAAACTAGGGGGGGCGAGCACCCAAAAACCAAGTGGCAAAAACGGTGTGTTTCTGTCTTGTGAAAATATCGCAGCACATACTAAGAGCTCCTAGATTTAAAGGGTCTGGCTGTGTGTCAGCCGATGCTCAAAGCAAAGCGAAAGCGACGACCTGTAGACGAGTTGACCGAGTCAATGGATGACTGTGACCTGGACCTTGTGGACACAGTGGGCGCAATTCCGAGTAAAAAACACAAGCAGGAAGCTGGGAGGCAAGACACCAAACCGGCTTCCCTGATCAGACCCCGACCACATGCCCCACATCAGCCCGCAGCTGCTACTCAGTCACCCGAAGCCCGTTCAGTAGACTCCTGTGCCCGAATCAAGATTGGACCGCCCCGTGGTGCACGCAAGCAGCGCCCTTCTGGTCCCCAGCTACCTTCTGCCACCTTAACTCCAAGCGAGGCGGCGGTGCACCTCCCCTCGTCTTTCTGAGAAGGAGACCATTCCAGGTCTGTCATAGAGTCTTCTGGACCGTCTCAAACTTATCCGCTTCATTTGCAGTCAGTAAACAGGAGCCAACTGTCGCGAAGAGGCGGACGTTCCAACTTGAATTATCAGATGGTGAAGGTAACATGATTAAACACGAAGGTCCTATGGCATCTACAAATGAATCACCATGCACCTCTGGAGAGCCTGCACCAAGTAAGAAAGTCCTTGGAGACTTGAGGGTGTGGTTCATCAAGATCGAGGCAAACATCCTTACGTTGTATGGCTTAGTAAAGAAGGCGGAGGCGCAGTTGGAAGGGGTGATGGGAGAGGTGACGGAGTTCAAAGCCTCATTTGAGTGATGATCTCTGTGCTGTCGTACTACCCGCAATGTTGTACTACACATGATGACAAGCGCACCTTCGACTTTGCATCATGTCCGTCACAGTCTCTACTAGTATGTGCCTCATCACTGACAAGAATTTTGCATTGTGCCCCTTTTCATTGCTATCATGACGAGACTATATGTCTCATTTCTCTGGGCTGGCCGAGTCACTTCTACAGAGTACACCAGTGTACATATGAATCGTGTCACGCGAAGGCCCAAGCTGTACCTGAACAGTCTCAGCTCTTGAGTGGACTCCTTTTGAACTGCACCTATTGCCCGGTTAGAAGGATTAGTGTTGTCGAATCCAGCTAATGCATTCGGCATCTTTCTCAGATGCACTCGTTTTCAAGTGGGAACAGTGATATTGACTACGAGCCAAAAGTCGAGCCAAAAGTTGGGGGAATCACATGGGAAATGCGGCGTGCCTTGAGGATCTGCAGCCAAGTTCATCCTTGTTTTTGTCGTGCACAGTTGGACTAATTTCAGTCTCGAGATCAGGCGACGTTTTTGGATGGGGGATTCAGAAAGGGAAGCGCTGGTTGGGAATATAACATCGGAAACTTTGTCAGTGTGTCGTCTGTGCAGCCTGAGCATGCTCCTGAAAAAAAAAACAAGTAACTTCATACATTTGAACACTGATGGGTTGTTCGGTACATTTGACATAGTAACAGGCACAGGATGGTGTTGATTTATCACGCCACGCAAACAGTGTTTTGAAACAGCCTTTCATCCAGTCCCTCCGTCTGGACCCATTCCCAGCGAAAGACAATGAGGCAGGTGAGCGACCAAGCTCTGCAAGTAGGTTCATATGCTATTCATAATCTACATATCCTCCATATGATGTGTGCCTACACCTTTTCTAGGTACGTAGGATTAATTGTACAGAGTTGAACGTTGAACCATCATAAAAGCAGGGACTGGCAAAAATGAAACCATGTTGTACAATATCTACACCTAGAAAAATGTGATCATTCCACCTAGAGAAAATGTCTCAGAGGTCAACTTTGCGCTAAATCATCATGGAGACCAAATGTCATACAGTTCGTTCTCCCACCTCAGTGATAGCATCCGATGCCTCTTTCTCGAGCAGGAGGCACTGGTTCCTTTGGTGTCTCTGCAGAGAGTCCGTGTGTGTGATCTGCGATCCGCAAGTCGGTCAGATAACCTTGTTCCTCAAGTGCATGGCGACGACGTGCCATGCTATGCTCCCCCTCCACACCCACAGCGACACGCCACATCCATTTTGTCTGCTTTCAGGCTGATCTTGTGTCGTCAGGTGCATGGGGTGTATAGTGACTTTCAACGAAGTTTCCTTCCGTGTCTCCCGCTGGCCAAAGACTTCGAACTGGAACTCGTTGTCAGCGCCAGATGACAGTCAAGCTATAAGACTCGTGCGCACGCTTGCCACGCTGATGGCCATAGTACCTAATCGCAAAGACAGACTTCAGATGCAAAGTATAACTGGGAGATTGATAGTTAATCAAAGGGTACCGGTTGAATTGGAAAAGCCTTACACTGAGTCACATGACTGTGACAGCGAACTGTATCAGGGAACGGCTCACTTCGCGGGTTTTGTCTTCGCTACAGCGATCCGCGTCGAGCTTCAGCTGTTCTCTGATGTCCTCTAGTTGTATACGATGAGCAGAACTTAGGAGAGTGCGACAAAGCTTTTCCATGACACCTCTCAGGTACTTCTGTGCCTGACCCTTTGCGGCTGTTATCGCTTCCTGCAACAAAGGCTTACCCTTCTTGACCACCTTTTCGGCGCTTGGTTTCTTGGCTGCCGTTGGCTTGAGCGGGTCGTTGGTTGGTATCACAATCTCGTTGAGGATTGTGGCTACGGTGCTAAGTATTTGTCACCTATTATCATTGAAAACTGAGCGGAGGAGGGTAGTCCGTTGAGCTTCGGTCATTTTCATGAGGTTCCAGATAAAGGACGAGGAGAATCTTTTCTTTGGACTTTCAGAAGCTTTCATCAAAGATAATCTCACATTTGGCTTGCTGAAGCTCGTCCGTGAAATTATCTGAAATGTGCGGGTGGATCATTGTCAGGTTGGAATAGGATTCTGGAGATCAACACTGACAGTGAAGTTAGATCATGGACACATAGACTTACCACTTAGTCTCAATTCTTCATCTGGAGTAAGGTTCGGGACAGAAGCGAAGGACCGGCTACGATCAAGCGTGCTGAAGGTATTTTCATTAGTTAAGCAGCAAAGGGAGGGGAAGTGAACTAATGGATAGCTCGCAAATACAGCACTGACAACTGCGAACTGGACACTTGCTTCTGTCTGGGCTCTTGCACCATTCAGTTCAGTCTCTGCCTTCTTGTGCTGAGCTTCTGCATCCTTCAAATTCGCACACTTGATTGCAGAAATGTCCCTCCGCCAGATATCACATTTGTCTGGGAAACAGCTATTGAGCCCCGAGCGGACAAGGTTATTGAGTGATTTGGGACTGATGGTCTCTAATGTTCCTTCAGCCTGTTACTAGTCAGAAAGGCCAAGGACATGTAGTGTGAGATGCATACAAAGCATCTTGTAGCAAGAACGCCTTAATCTTGAAAGAGTTCATAGTTCTGACAGAACGTGGAACAGGCACGTATCGTGTTGTCATGAACCCTTGTCTCATTTCACCAAATAAGAGGCGTGGCATGAAGAGCTCTGGGTCGAAATTACACTCTGGGTGAAGTTCACCGAGGGCGAGCTCATTGGATGTACACTAATACCTGGGGTGAGTCATCACTAGGACAGAAGAGAGGAAATTAACATGCCTCAAAGCCTTGACGTACGGAGACACCTTTTTCCTGCTTCTTAGTTTCTTGCAACCTCGAAAGTGAACAACCGATCTCTATCATCTTCGTCTGATTCAGATGGCTGGTCATCGCTGACCCGACAGCTCCAAGTCATGGATTTCACACAGTCCTCGGAAACCAACGCGGTGACTTGGTCACAAATCTTCATCAGATATCTAGGAATTCGAGCACCATCAGCGTCTATCCCATAATCAAGATCCAAGAGATCTCATGGTATGAAGGTGACACGATCTCTGCAGACAGACGAGGAAGCGTCGTCATTCCACGTGGTCTCTTCTGGCCAATAAATGACGTAGATCCTTTCGGCGGAGTCAACGGTCTGCGAAAGCTGGCAGAGGTGTAGGCCAGAGCGCAGAGCCAGCTTCGTGTTTTTTTCTTCCAGGGGATGAAGTAACTTGGTCACGCTATCGTCATGTCAGTGACGATGACCGGATTCCGGATAAGGGAGCGACGTACGTAGCCTCGTCAATGACCCCTACGAAGGTCAAAAAGCGAATGACCTCTTCCTTACTGCCATAGATGCCGATAGGTTTGATCTGGAACTTGTCGAGAGCCCTGAAATCGACCTTGCTCAAGGATGCGTAAGCGCCGGGAGATATTTCGTTCAGGAAGCGCTTGAGAGTCTTGAGCGATGATAATCTTATCAACTTTATGCATATCAGTGCTGAGCTGAGATGCTGTACACATACCCAGGCTACTGGAGCCACAATCAGTAATCAAGTCGAGGATACGATACATTCCCGGAATAGAGGAACTAAGGTCCTCGTCGGGACGACATTGCTCCATGGCTTCGACATCAACCTATCAAACATTATCTGAGTTTCTGAATCTTCATAGTGGTAGCGCTACTCACATCTTCCAGTCCCTGGTTATCTTGTTGTTCATTGAGATCCATGGACTCGTTGGCGTCGCTTTTTGAGCTGCGATGGTGGGAGCCGCTTGCGAATGACATCTGACTCTATGGAAATTAATTTATAACTGCGATGTGTGCTGGGTACTCAGCAGATCGTTAGAGCGAGAGTGCACGTTATTTACTATAAGCTGCATCTGATATCAGGTACCCCGGCAGCATGAGTCTCTCACACGCACAGGAGGTCTGATGGACGAAAGACTGACGCGTTGCAGACCATCTTACCCTCATCCTTCATCCAGCATCAGCAAACAAGCCCTAGCCTGTACAGAGCCATGTAGGTCTGTATACTGTCACAGAATTAGCAGAGAGGTTCCTAGTAATGAAGAGGTCCACAGGACTACAAAGTACTGTATATTGATGGTCGACAAATACAAATATACTATACTACCTACCTGTATAGAACTTACAACCATATGTGCACATCCATAGACCCATACACACCATTATGCACAAACAACGGAAATTGTTCATTGGGTGTGGACATATGCAAAGGAGTAACACAGATCAATCTAAAACTACAGCAAATTCATCACTGAATGGAATCATGGCCCCCGATTTGGCTAAAAACTTTCGAGTAACTGGAGTATTCGAATAGGCGATCCTGTCGAGTGCTGGTTTGAACATACTCGTCGAGAGCAGCACGGAGCTGCAGACATTCAGAAAGTTAGTATATAGTAAGGGAGAAAAGGCAGGAAGAAACTATACCACTGTTGCTGCTAAGCACACAGCAACTCTGGGAACCTCGCAGGAAAACACTTCGGGAGAGACAGTTCCGAGCGATGCCAGCGCATAGAGAAACTCCGTAATAAGGGTGGCTAGAGCCGGATGTGCCATGTTGTTTGTAGAACCCTGAAGAATTGTGAGTACAAGTAAACGAAGAACAAGGGACAAACCTCATCGTCGACGCCATCCCTCAAGAACACCGCCCCTCTAATCAAGGCTTCAGCTTCCGCTTGGTTCTCCGCCGCAGTGTGATGTTTTCCAATGTCATACGACCGTGTCACCACTTCATGAGCCTTCGCCTTGATTGTTGAACGCCACGTCATCAGGGATTCCCAGAGCTAAATGTAAACAGTGAAACAAACATGTCTGATCGTGCTATAGCATGGACACGTACCAGGATGCCCAGTTCCTTGCGGTAGTTAGGCCAATATCCTGCCGGAGTGCAGTTAGTAAAATGGTCGGTGGATGGATGAGACTTACCGGACGGCACGTTGTCACATTCAAGAAGCGCCTCGTTAATGATCTTAGCACTAGTCTGGTCGAGAAACGTGGAACGAGCGGGGAATGGGTCCTTCATCGCGCATTCACACTGAGCGATCAGCTTGGCCCATTCAATGACTTCACGGAACTTGTGTGGGTAAGACCGGAGTTTCGTCGCGTGTCCCGTCAGCACACTGTCATTTGTGGTCACAGTTGGCGCCGTGCTCGGGGCGGGAGTGCCTTGTGGGTCAGTATTCAAGTTCCCCGACCCTTCATGCGCTGGCGTCGAAGCCTGGATAGGCCCGACTAGTTCTTTCTGCCGGTTGCGAATCTCTCGGAGTTGTTCTGGTGCTGGTACACGCGATCCCTCATTACGTTGATGATGAGCATCAACGACGTCATCTGCATTGGGATGGTGCTCTGTGCGACCAAGCAAAGCAGGGTCTGGAAAAAATTAGCACGACATTAATTAAGATTGATGTAACACCTTACCGATCTGAGCCGATCCGCGCAGTAACGCACTAGGCCGATGATGAGCACCTATGATATCACTTGCACCGGGACGTTGCTCTGCGTGGTCAAGCAAAGCAGGGTCTGAAAAAATTAGTACAACGTTAAGATCGATGCAACACCTTACCGGTCTGAATCGATGCACGCAGTAACGCGCTGGGCTGATGACGAGCATCAACAACGTCATCTGCATCAAAATGGTGCTCCGTGTGACCAAGCAAAGTAGGGTTTGAAAAAAATTAGCACGACGTTAAGATCGATGCAACACCTTACCGATCTGAACCGATGCACGTGGTAACGCATTGGGTCAATGACGAGCACTCACGATGCCACCTGTATCGGGACTTTGCTCCGTGTAGTCAAGCAAAGCAGGGTCTGAAAAAAAATTAGTACGATGTTAAGATCGATGCAACACCTTACCGATCTGACCCGATGTGCGTGGTAATGCATTGGGCCGATGACGAGCACCTATGATATCGCTTGCACCGTGACGTTGTTCCGCGTGGTCAAGCAAAGCAGGATCTGAAAAAAAATTAGTACGATGCTAAGATGGACACGACACCTTACCGATCTGAGGTCCTGCTTCAAGTTGGTCAGGCCAAGAATTCAATGCCTGGGGGACCTGAGATCCTTCTTCTGCAATTTCAGATTAGCGGGAAACTCAACAATAATAAATACTTGCCTGGCAGATGCAATGCCGCCTTGGCAGCCCTATCATTCTCGTCCGGAGAAATCTCGTCAATCCTGGGTTCAGGGAGAGAAGCACACTGGAAGAGAAAGCCATCGTCTTCAGGCTCAGTGTCGCTGCCCCCATCTTCTCGAGAGTCATAAGGGGGAGGAGGGGGGACGGATGGTTGGAGTACCGGCAGAGCGTTGATATTGTGGACAGAGAAAGTTCTTGACAATTGATGGCTTTGGGAGTTCTGAGTTCGCTGGGCAATTTGCGATGACCTCAGGGGTACCGAGGCGATTGGAGCCACAATTGGAGTTCCAGCTCGAGCTGCCCTGTTCTGGGAAATGGGGCCAACAGAACTGCCTCGCAAAGTCGGAAGAATTGCACCTTGATGGGATGACAGGACAGACATGGCCACCACATGAGCAATAGGCGTTCCAGCCCGGGGCGTCCCACTCTGAGACATCAGAGCCACAGAGCCACTTCGCAACGGAGGAAGGGTGGAGCCTTGACGGGACGCTGAAATAGAGGGTGGAGCCATTGAAGTGCCACGAGACGTGGGAGGAGTGGGGCCACCTCGAGAAACTATGGTTTCGGGGGCTGGGGACGGAAGGTGAAAGCCGTAACGAGAGACTGGGTCAGTGACATGGCGTGCCCGGGGGGTTAATTCGTGAGTCGCATAATTGGGGCGATCATATACTGGCGTAGCGGAGGGAGCCGAAGGATGAACCTGGATCCTGTCAGTCTGGTAGTAGAGCTGAACCTGATGAGCAAACTTACCAACACCACCCTACCACTTTTTGAGGTGCCCTTAGCGGACACGGGGGCCAACGGATTGAGAGGCTCGTCTGCAGTAGCGATATCCATTGACGTGGCCTTAGCGTAAGTCTGAGTCTGCAAACGTTCGATGTTCTGCAACTGCGCGATTTGGCCTCCACTACCCTTATTTGCCCTTGAAGACCGACGACTTTGGCCGGATGAACCTGAAAAAGGATGCTATTTTAGTTCGTTAGGTGAGAATGAGGAGTTGAACTACCGTCGGGGCACACATCAAGTGTTTTCGCCTTTTTTCGAGCGTTCGAGTTGGTGGAAGCTTCATGTTGGGAAGCTTGATCACAGTCGCCCACAGCATGGAGGGAACTAGCACGCTTTTTGGATGAAGCTCTTGCCATCAAAAAATTGAGGAGGGAAGTCTTTTTGAAGAAGAGGGTGATGGTCACTGAAATTACTCCCAGTCCTTTTATGTGATCGTCTTCACGGACGCCTGACATGATTGTGTGTAAAGGAAATATGGAGCTGACTGAACAGTGACCTCTTACCAGTATATAAGACGTAGTCGGCCCGCTGCACTTTGAGTCATCATCGTAAGATACGGCGGGGCGGAATCTAAAATCATTACCTTAAATACAAAATTTGATCGTGGCACAGATGCCAAACAGTGCTTTTATTACATGTACCACAGTATTGTACCACATACGTAGGTAATCAACAATGAAAAATGCGTTCAAGGCATATGTACAATTACTCGACCTTCCGACGAATGTTTCGTCCCTCCGAACAATAACTGGACTGCACTGGGACAGGTTCGTTTCGCATGCGCTGCCAGGTTCGCTTCGCGTTCTCCACACCACAGGATTCTTCTTTGACTGCCATAAAGGCTTCCACGAGGATCTGCTTAACATCCACATGCTGGAGAGGCCAATTGTTGTCGGGGTCATGGGAGTTGAGAATGAGTCCGTAGAGCTTGCTTGCGACGGATTTCATTTGCTCGAAATAGGGCGTGAAGTCGGAGAGTACGGTTTTCGATAATAACTGTCCGAGCTTGAGGTCACGAAGATTACTAATATCGTTCAGTGTCTTTGCCGAGGCCCATTGTTTGAGGGAAGTCTGCTCGATGTTCCGATCCTTGCGAACCTCATTCGGTGCTTGGTAGAGAACACATACCCAAACGAGGATGTAAATGAGCGATTCTAAGTCGTGTGCGGGTGTGTGAACAAAGTTTGGGATCGGCAAGGCATACTCTTGCAGGATGTCGATAGACATGAAGGGGACAGTACCCTACCAAGTATTCAGTGTCGATGTAAGGGGTACCGAGTTAAAATACTCACTGTGCGATCACCACTAGACGTGCCTTGCTTCCTCGCACTGATCATATCAGTGTAGTTGAAATCAATTAGAAGACCGCGACGGTATCCATGCGCCTTGATGATTGCTTCTCTTTCCTTCTCATCTTCTGATGTAGCTTTCCGTGGACGGTTGCAGAGATACATGAGGATGTTGTGAAAGCTGATGTCGCAATGAAGGATATCTAAACATCCACGAGGATGAAATGAACTGAACAGAAATAATCAGTACTCATAAGTTCGGTGATAAGAGACTTACCATCAATGATATCGATGAATATGCTCAATAGCTCGTGCAACGACGAAAAAGCAAGCAGAGGTTGCCCTTCAGATGTCAACAAGAGGCGTCGATGAATACGAGTCTCGAAGGTGGCGTTCTGGACAAGAAAATGGGGCCGAATAAGGTCTGTGGTTTCGTCGCCCTCGTTCATCTGAACAGTCCAAGCTGCAACAAGGGTGGGAACGCCGTCCAACCCCTTAATCTTCTTCAGCATCTCTTCTTCTGTATAGCGTCTCCCGGTGTGCGTCCAGTAATCCTTGACAACAAAGAATTTCCGACCCTTCTTCACGAGCCACCAGTTTGTTCCCCTGCCGTGAATCAGGTGGCTAACAAAAATAGGGCGTACAATGGTGTACACCTCCTTGCCGACTCGAATTGTCCAAGATGTCGTGGCTGCACGCATGCTGAGGGGCCGATGTACACGAGAAGGGGACAGGGAGGGATCAAGAAAGGTGGGGTCAAAGCCCAGATGTTCGGGGCGACCAAAGGCAAACATGTAGAGAAGACGACAGAAAGTGTCAGTGGATTTGTGGATATTGTGGGCTAGTGAATGGATCGCACCAGAGCGATCGAAAACATGGAGGCGAAAGTCCTGGTGGGCGAGAGAAAGGGCGGTGACAAAGCGTCGAGCCGGCTGCGAGGTGAAGACAGCATACACCTTGCGAGTGATGTCCTGCTGGAGGCGCGAGCTATATGGTGAGGATGTGAGTTCAAGGAATGATATGACATTGCGCCATGCAAATCCCGATTTGTGGTCGGGTTGGCTACAAAACACGATGTCAGGCTTGATGTTAAGATGCGAGTTTTCTACCGGTTTGGCGGCATATTGTGCGGACCAAGAGCGCAGGCGACGGTCTGGCGCAGCTGAGCCCGATGCTTTGGTCATTGACCGCGTTAGATGAGGGCCATCCCACCCCTTGGGAACAGCTGGACCAAAGGATTCAGGGTTGCTCTGTCTGAGAGGCGAGAAGTCACTAAACGAGTTGATAATCATGTTAAGCCATTTTGAAATGTCGGTTTCTTCTACACCAGCGACGGGAATGAGTGTTGCTTCCAGGGTCTCTTGATCACTCGTTCCCGGGATCATCCGTGTCACTGGCTCACGCCTGAGTGAAGTTCAGCCCACAGAAGGGCGCGAACGTTTTTTGCCTCTGCGGGAACCTGAAGACCTGGAGCTACCTGCGGCCCGAGCATTGTCTGCAGTGGATTGGCGAAGTGAATGTGGAATGAGGGATGGGCTCCAACAGTCCTCAACGTAAAGTGGTGTTTTGTTAACTGTCTGTAAGGCTGAAGCCTTGACGGTATCGATACTGCTGAAATGAGAGCGACGATACCAGTATACCACATAGTGGTCTGTGAAGGGCACCTGGGGCGTTTCTGATATTGTAAGACGCCGAGCTCGCCAACGAGCTTGGCGTCTAGAGCTGTAGCCCGGAAATCTTTACCGTCAAATGGGACTGATGACGTTTTTTGGCGAAAAGGAGTTATGGAGCATTCACTTAACGCATTTCGAGGACTCGGTGGGGGGGGGTCAACATTCCGCCAGTGAGGAAAGAACGTGGGCAGGCGACACTGGTTTGTGCCTTATAGCATTCCTTTGTAACTACGTGACAGGCCATCATCGGATTACATTCCCAGCGGCACCTAACTACTAGCGCACATGAAGGCAATAATAGATTTCCTTATTCCAGTAATGGTTGAGCCAGAATTCAGTCGAAAGTTCATAGCTTGTCTCTTTGGAAAGGCGAGGATGCGCAGTTTTTCCGAAACGTGGGATGAGATGGACGGGAGATCGAAGGTGTGATAATGGAAGAACTCCACCCACACGTTCTCCATTATTCCTTGCTGCTCGCTTCAGAAGATGCAGCCCAGCTGCACCAGCATCCATTGTTTGTCCTGCAGGGGGGTTGGTGACGTGAAAACACTGTACGTAGGTGAGGAATTGATCAGTACCAAGCATGCAGAAAACAAGCTGAAGTTGAGCAATAACGTGGCCTGGAAAACTGTCAGTCAGCTACCAAATATTAATTGGTGGATGGATGTAGTACATACCATTAAGGCCCTGGGACGGCCAATCGCTAGCAGACATTGGACTGAAGACTGCACTATCGTAGAGTCTGTGGGGACGCTCTCGCGAAAAAGGGAAGGCATTCAAGGTTTGAGCTGCTTCGACATTTCGAGGGTCATGATAGTTGCGGACCTGGACGCGAACCTTGGTCCAGATCTGGATCCTGTCGGATGGTAGGCTGGAGTCTGGCAAAGTGCGTCTTCGACCAGTGATGTCATGACTCGTGCCACTCACACAACGGTCAAGGTAATCACAGATTGCTAAGCAGAGGTCAGGTAATTGATAGTGGTTTGCGGTTTCATCGACGGTCATTCGGAGGTGTGGTTTGGCAGTGAGATGGATCACGGTGGTGCATGACGCGAATGTATGGAATGGTTTCTGCGCATCAGGTGAGGACCCGTGTGCAAAGGCATCAGCAATCTTGAAGTAGTCGATGATTTTGCGCGCCGGAGAGTAGTAAAACATTGTATGCGACTTCTCGTCATCGGGCTCATGTTCTTCATCGTCAGATTCATCACTGTTGTCGTCATCCTCGCGAGAGGAAGCAATTCAAGTTGCCAAGTCAAACTTGAAACACTTCTCGGACCGGTCTAGGTGGCGTGCAATCTGAGCGTAGTAGTTCTGATTATTTCTGGCGTGAGCAGGATTCTTGATTTCAGTCACGTGGGCGTGCTCGGTGACATCCGCGGACCACTGCATGGGAGTACCTGAGGCATAGATTGACGGCACGACGTGTTGCAATAGCTCAAGCTTGGGAATTTGGAAGTGTTCAGAATGTGCACCTGCATCCAAGATTGCATTCTTGAGGGTATGAAATGAAGCCAACATAGCGTCGAGCTTTGCTAGCCCTTGTTCATTAAAGGTGGGCATTTGGGCGAGGTAGCGAAAGTCCAATAGTGCACGGATAGCTGCCAGAAATCTTGGGGGAACTGCACCTGCGATAACGCTAAGAATGTATTGTTGGATGGAGCGGTGATCACGACCGGTGACCTGCTTAAGTTTCGAGATCCCATCACCAAACGAACAATATCCAACGGGGGTTTGGATGAGATTAAAGCGAAAGTCGATTTCATCGTCCCCAACAACTGTAATGCACCATTGGATGTCGTGGTCCCAAGCCATCCAGAAAAAGTGGTGGAGAGGTTCAATTTTCAGGAATTGGGCCGGGTCTGAGTGAGCCCAGTTCCTCCAGAATGGCTCGTGAACGCCATTCAGCCCATAAATTTTCACTGCCTTAAGAAAATCAAGGACGTCATTGGGATCGGCTTGGGTACATGCTGCGCGAATGTCAGCAAGGGTCCGGACGGCAGTACGAGGAGGATGGCGAATATTGTCACCGAGTTGCTT
>JBBPMC010000477.1:0-21935 GCA_038090115.1 Strobilomyces echinocephalus | reverse complement strand
GCCAGGGTTGTTGAGACAAGTGGGCTTGTCGGGGTGGCCATCAGGGGTGAACTGAACAGCGTCTCTGTGACTCGAAATCCCGTCGTCTAAGTCACGAAGCTCTCCGAGGCGTAAGAAACGAGTGAGGAGGGAGTTGCCGAGGCTGCTGAGACGACCAGGCTTGTCAGGGTGACCATCAGGGGTGAACTGAACGGCGTCTCTGTGAGTTGAAATCGCGTCGTCTAGGTCGCAAAGCTCTCCGACACGCTGAAATCGATACACCAACGCTCCCCCGAGATTACATAGCCCACGGGGATAGTTTTCATCCCAGACCGAAATAGTCTCCACCAATTTCCTCGTAATCTGGATTCCCTGTTCCAGGTCGTTGACGTCACCCGTCTGTTGATAGCGTTTCAACAACGCAACACTTGAAACCCTTGGGTCCCGGTCCCGTACGCCCGACCTTAAATTCTGCTCCACTATGGATGCCTCGTTCGATCGGTTCCACGCACGATGCACACCACGAAGTTGGAGCAGGACCCTCGCGATCCTGTTTTCGTGGCTGTCTCCAGTGCTGAGGTCTACCGCCTCATGCAGCAATGCCTCACGTCGTGCCCTCTCCACTCTATCCCTTGACCTGTTGTGTTCCGTAAATGACACTGTGGCGAGCTGAATCAGTGTCATGGGACGATCAGTGTGGCCAATGGGACGCCTGCGCAGCGCATCCCAGTATAAGTTGAGCGAGGTTTCAACGGAGGCAGCTGCACCCTCCGCTTGATAGAGTATGAATTTAGCCATCGCCAGGTTCGACTGAGCCGCCGCACGACAAGGATGGTCAGCCGGACAAACGTTGTATGCCCGTTCAAACTTTGCAATCGACAGTTCCAGATCTCGTCTTTCCCCTCGCTTTCGGTAACGTGAGAGTGCGTTGTGGCCTTGGTTTGTTGTGTTTTCGAGTTCCGCTGGCAATTCGGGGCACGACTAAAAAGCATACAGTGATTAACGATGATGAGCCGGTATAGGCCCTTACTTACATGATGAGGGAGAAGCACCGTCGACGCTGATGAGCTCGTCCGCCATTCGACGGTCACCGATACGGATGAACACGGCGATACGACGTCCCCTTCCTTCGGGAAGAATGCAAATGCTGTCCCAGTGTGAGAAGCCATATCAAATTTCAACACTTGGCCATACTCACGAGCATCTGCTGCGCTGCGATGCAACAGTTCGCCGACAGCCACCGTCAACGTTCGCAGCTGCTCCCCGGCACCCAGCATGGGTTGGCATTCGAAAGATGCATACACCTCGAGATGAACCTTGGCCGACAAGTCTGACGGACTGCATACTCTATTAATTTTCATCATAATAACAATGCGGGATCTCACATTGGGATTGGGCCAGTCCATTCGACGAAATCGATATTTACCGACGATCGCTTGTTCTCGGTTCTCCATTCAAGGCCACTGTGCCGCACCGCAGTATAGAACCCGGCAGGGAGGCGTCTCAGACCGAGCGCGATATCGGTTGCGCGGATACCTATCTGTTTGTCAGTCACGTTTACATGCCCTGTAAAACACCATACTCATAATGACCATTTCCTCCTGGTCTGTCCCCGTTGCACTATCGCATGGCTGGACTGTTGGTCCAGTGGTTTCCTCGTGCTGTACACGTCCAGCGCAGGAATCAGAATTACTGGACGATGGTATGCAGTCCTGCAGGATAGGTCAGCCGGCAAACGGCTAGTCACCCCGAAACATACAGTTATGGGACTAGAAAGCGATACTGATTCACGGCGGGGCCGTTTATGTCTGGTGGGCTCGGAGACCCCACTCTCGGTGCCACAAGATGGCTCCAACTCTGCTCGCGAACGCTTTTTTTCAGCATTTGAACTGCTGGACATGACAGGGAAATTGAACTGCTTGAGCACCGTACCGCGATACTTTTCAAGGCCATACTGCAGCACAGGAAGTGGGACTCGTGTTTAGTTCCGTGCATGATGATGGGCGGTGCGAACTGCAGCTGGAACTCCGACATTGAACGCGTCGCACTGGCGCAACTTCAACGCACGTCTTTGTACTGGATACGTCGCGCATACTTCCATTCCCCAGCCTCGCCCGTTTCATCGCTCCCTGCCTGCTGGCAGTGCATTGACCATTCTTGCTTCTCGCAGCTCGCGCCCTAGAGCGACGTCCAAAGACAATGACCATGCTTGCACCGTCCACATTCGCCGCCCTCCCAGACCATTTACCCCGTCGTAGCCTCATGGTCTCAGGACTCCTCTGCCACGAGCGCGTTATCGTGGTCGTGCTCACACCGCACACCACACGTTTCTTCTGCTCCCTTGACCCGGTGTGGCTGACTTCTTTGTCCTCAAGCTCGCACGAAACAGCGACTCTGCAGTCCCACTTATCCGGTCCTTGAGCTGCACCAGGTATTACGCTGCCGGACCATCGACCCTCGAGTACAGGCATGACAAGGATGTCTCCGCAGGTCCATCTATCTCGTCCACCGTCCCGTGTGCACTCATCCCATCAACAAGGATCTCAAACAAGAGAATCGCTTATCCGACAGCGAGCCCCACGTAAACATCAACGATTTTGGCTCAAGAAGAAATATTCGAGAACGGCGGTACGTCGTCCTACTCCTGGGTGGTCCACTTCTACTCACGCGATCGCAAAGGAACTCGTTCATTGGTTGCTTAATCACGTCCTACGTCATGGAGGAGGACCTACGATAACCTCACCGTGATCATGCAGACTCGAGTCCGACGGACGACGCTCCGCATAGCCAAGGAGGCGGACGGGTCATCGTCTTCATGCATCACCCTACCAACGATGCCGTTCATTGCCGCGATCGTTGCTCAAGGAACTCGAACGAGGCCGCGGGATAGCCCTGACGCCGATGCATGGCGACGGACGACTACTCGACGCGGATCCGTGTTAGGGCCAAGGAGAAGGAGAAAGCCAAAGAAGCCAAGTCGACGGTCGAGAGCGTGGAGAGGAAGAGCGAGCGCGAGTTTATCGTCTTGATGGTACGTCCTGTGCATCTCTTCTCTCCCGGCGTCTCATGCAGCCGTGTAGGTTGTATACGTACGCCGCTGAATCGTGTCACGCTGCGTGAGACGGTCGACGTGGCATCGACCTTGCCCCGTTCCCCGACTTGACCGCACGGCCTGAAACGTAGGCTACCCGAGTTCAGAGCGCTGACGCCGACGCGAGGCAACGGGCGATTGCGCGACGCGGACTTGCAAGGTTTTCGTTTTCCACGTAAACGTTTGACTTTCTTTTGCCTGGTGGAGCCATCTTTTTCAGTACGCACGTCTTAGTCTCCCATCGAAGCTGAGCACGAAGAAGCGCATCGGCGTGGGCCCGGCGGGGGAGAGGAACGAGGGCCGGCGAGGAAGAGCCAACGCAAGTTTGTCCTCTCGATGGCGTGTCCTGCGCAGGCCCCCCCCTGGCACGTCTCATGCATGCTTGTAGTCGACCGAGAGATTAACACTGCCTCGACCTTGCCTATCACGTTCACCGATGTGGATCGCACGTTCTGAATGTCTCATGTCTCCATGCCCCATCGACGAACGTGCAGCACATACCACTCCTTCGTTCTCAGATGACGCTCGTCATTCTCAGTCTCGTTTGTCCATATATATTTCGTACATGTTCGATATTTTTCAGACCCTGGATCACTCTTTGGGGCCCAATTCCAGTCGACGCGATACTGACCGAGTCGAAATGAGAGCACGAACGACCGGCTTTCCGTGCCACGGCCAGGCCAAAGATCCGCGAAGACGTCCATGATTTCAGCTCAACCGTACCGTATCACGGTTCTCTTCGACCAACGATCGATGATGGCATCCAGCAGTTGCAGGCTGGCATTCGGTCAGTTAAAGTTCGTTAAAAGTGGTTTTGCAAAGCCGAGAAGAGTGTTATGATGAGCTATGTTCGTTGTCGGAATCGGACAATGTCAACAAGAAACTCTGCGACCCACCGACGCCTTGAACAAGCCAGTGATGAACATGGCACTTGAACCTGGTTCTTAACTGCATTCCACGGGTCCCTGTCGAATGTTTGCAGGTCTACGTCTTTCGATCTTGTCCTCAGGATCCACCCAACACGTCGTACCTGTGCATGGCGGTCGAACCTCATCGCCAACGAAAAGAAGAGAGACTCACATGATAGCATACACGCGACCCCCTGCCCCGACCGCCTCGTGAACTCTCTCCGATCTCGTCCCTCGAGTCGCGCACGCCAAGATTTCCCAGCTTGCTTGACCTCGCACTGCCCCGCGAACTGCTGCAGGAATGCGTCACCGACCCCTTGCATCGCCATCCAGCGAAAGTGGTGCCACCTCTTTTCGTCAGGCAACCCCATGACTGTCTAGACAGGGTCCCCCGATGCGGTCTTGAGATCCGGGGTGGGAATGAGTTCCGAGGGGTCGTACTCGGAGGTGTCGGGCCAGAGATCGACGTTGGGACAGCCGCCGTTTGGGATGGGTGCGTTGAACCAGTGGAGCCAGCCGTGGTGGCCCTGGCATCGGTGAGCGCGTAGGGGCCGAGACATGGGACGGACGCTCCGTCGCCGTAGAGATCGAGTTGACGTTTCGCGTCCTTGCATGCTGTCTCGGAAGGATGTTCGCGCGGGGGGGCGCTGTTCCGACGTCGGATGTAGGCGTGCGTTCGTGGTGCCAAGTCGCCTCGGTGTAGGTGCTGACGTCGCGCTCGCGAGCAGACGAGGTTCCAAGTCGAGCCGTGGAGCCATTCGAACACGCACTCTTTCGCTGTTCAACCGACGGTTTATCTCCTGGCCCTCAGAGCCCGAATTTGAAGTATATCGATGACGACTCACAGTTTGGAGGGAGTCCCTCCACCTTGCTCGCCTCTAAGGATTGTCGTCCCCTCGATCTAGCTCTGCTATGGCGGGGACGGAGATGGCGCTTCACCACGATTCCGAGTCTTGCAGGGTGGATGTGGGCAGACGCGCCGCTCTTTTTTCTGGGAACCGCGTAGCTCGACAGGGCGATGATACCAGACATGAAGCGTCGCCGGCCGGTGAGTGGGAAGGGCGCAACTGGGTGGACGACTCCCCTAGAGAATTGTTGAAAAGCGAGCGTGAGAATTTGATTGCGTCGGTCGCCGTAGGCTGACGCCGACTGCTCACCCATTGTCATGTGTCTTTTGATCACCTTCAGTTCTCGCCCATCCGTGACACTGCGATACTCTTGACATTACCCCTCGCGTCTGGCAGTGGCACACCTACCTCGCTCCCATCATTACTCGCCCACGCCAAATCTTCCCTTCACAGCCGCCAACGACGTGCTCCCTGTCAACGAGCGAACGCACCATATGATTCCATGACTCTGAGTGCCGACGACAACCGGTTGTACTCCTTCGGTGAATGGTGCTGGAAGAGGACTCGGGACTTGGTCCCAGCTCGACGAGCCTTGGGTGGTCGGAATCACCGTTGATTCACTTGGGGTCGATATTCTTCGAGAACGGTCCACCCTTTATTTGGGTCGACTCCTGTTTTCTCGTGAGCATCGCCATTTTGTTCGTCCTGCCCGATGCTTACCGTCCATTGGCCGTGGACCCACTTTAGCAGATATGCTTCAAGATGAAAGAGCTATGTCGAAGTTCGAAGTTGACCTTTAGGTCGCCAGTGATCCACGTGTCTCATTGAATCGGTTCACACATCTTGTACTACTACCTTCGACGTTCGCTTGTAGTCACCAAATGTCCAAATCCAAGCTCTCAACTCGTGCTATGTACGTGTCGGGAAAGCGATAATGAAAACGAAAACGACTTGCACTCGGGCAGATTCAATCGAGTTGGGAGACGCGCTCGTCGACGTAGTAGACAAGGTGCGTGCCTTCGAGGTCCCTTACGGTAGCACACACGTTGACGATTTCGTGTCTTCGGTGACCTAGTTATCCATGACGGGATTTGTGTCGTCTTTTTCCGGCGCCCGTGCTAGAGGACACCGAGATCCAGACCACGGACACGCGTAAGGCCTGCCCCTCGTCCAGCCACGCATTCCTCTCGCGCTCCCCGAGCTGGGCAAGCAAGGCCAGAGCGAGTAAGTAATGTCTTCGTGATTTCGCATGTTCGGGCATCACAAAGCGCTCGAGCTGAAGCCGAACCAGATTCTTGCGTGGCAGGCGCACCCCTGTATCACTCTGCTTCTCGACAGTGACTTTGCGCGCGGTATTGCTCCATGCGATCACTGCGCGAGACAGCAAGTAGATTAGTACAGGAGATGTAATGCAGACTTGACACACAAAGGCGCACAAAATTCAAACGACACCGTTGTGTCCAAGTAGTCACATCTCCCCAACGTCCAGGTGACCAGGCGCCGTCTCGTGTGCAGGGCCGAGTCTCTCCAAATGACGTCTGGTATCGATATCTCGTTGGCATTCGGATCGCGGCAGCCACCGTATGACGTCGTTTCTGTGAACCTCTGCGAGCAGCAGCTCCGATGAGCTGTGTGATGAGTATTGATGCCTGCGCCAACTTACGAAGGGTGGGCGTCCAAGAGGTCGAACTAGATGCAGACGAGAGTCTATACGCGGGATGATGGGAGAGGGTAACGCACCTCGAATAGACAGGCGCAAATCGGACCGAGGGCGGGCCCGTCACTTCGATGATGGCGTTGACGAGGACATGCAACTTGGCACGCGCGGGTGCGGACTTGAGGGAAGTGATCTCGAGGCTCTAGAGAGTACGCGAATGATCGCCGCTTGCAGCGCATTGGATTGTACTTGCAGGCCTGCGAATGCGGGTCGGATTGAAGAGACGCGATGTTGGAACAAAGGAAATGCACGCTCACCGCGACGTACATTGCATCGACGCGAAGGTCATCTTGCGAGACCTGCAGTTCTCTCGGGCGATCGAGGCAGCCGACAAGACTGGAATCGGGGTGAAGGTGACATGGCGTACAGACGCACGAGGATGGACGGGCGAACGAACGAACGAGCGCAGTCACCTGTGTGTCACTCGCTCACTGACAGGGCGAGTTTGGCGGAGCGGGAAAAACCTGGACTCAGTCACATGTCGAGACTCCTGCCTGAAAAGTGACAACGTGGCTTCGTCATACCTTGCCCACTGTGGCGGTCGAGCCTCATCGCCAACGAAAAGAAACGCACATGATGGCATACACGCGGCCCTCTGCCTTGGCCGCCTCGTGGACTCTCCTGTTCTCGTCCCGTAAGCTTCAAGTCGCGCACGCCAAGATTGCCCGGGGTTGGCCTCGCACTGCCAGTTGGGGCTGCTGCCGGTCTGGATGGTGGTATTAAACCAGTGGAGTGTATTTGGGTCGATTGGATCGCCGTCGCCGGCGCATGTGAACCTGAGACGGGTGAGTGGGTCGATTCGGGCGATTCGACGATGGGCTCACCAGCCTTGACATCCGACAAGGATCTTGTCCTGGATCGAGACGGCGAGCACAAACAAACATCCGTTTGATGGTGCCTCCTTCGCTGGTCGTGGCGGTTGAGACACGCGCTAGCCGATACAGAGAAAGCTGATCATCTTATCCCGTAGTTGTTGGCTCGGGGCGCTTTCAATGCCACGTTACGGGCCAGCATTCTTACCTTGGACCGCCATGCACATGGACGACGTCCTCGCTAACCGTGCCCGGTTCAATCTCGACAAGCTCACCGCGCAATAGCCTGCGTTTCTTGATCGCCATGGCGGGCATCCCCGCATCCGGGAAATCCACCTTCACCGCTCGCCTCTTCTCGACCGTCAAGGCCTGTCTTGAAGCAAGCAGTCCATTGTTGGGCTCGACGGCTGGCACCTCACTCGTGCCAAATTCGACGCCCAGCCTTCGTCGCCCGCCTCCGGGACTGCGACGCTGCGGTCGTGTATGCCCTCTCGTTCAACCACGCCCTCAAAGACCCGACGCCAGACGCGATCACATTCGCCCCATCACACCGCGTCGTCAGTTGCCACCGTCGTGCTCGCCTCACAAGGTCTGCCTGCTCTCTTCCGGCGAGTCTTGGGGGGCGATGTGGGCGGATGGCTTGCCTTTTTTTCTTCTTCCGGACACCATGAAGCTCAACAGGACGGTGATGATGACGCGATACGTGACCCAGACTCTGATTTAGGGCTGCGAATGATACGGCACCGCCTGTCGCCGCGAGGCTCTGAACGCATGAAAAGTATATGCACGACATGAACCTAGTACAGCCCATTCTGATGTACTGTCGAGTCGGGGCGAGAACAAAAAATGAAGCAATTGATCTACCATTCAAAGGCCTACATGGATGAACGGAATCCACTCGCCAAACGATGCGCCGACACTCTTTCGCAGGTGCCCGATGGCTGCGTGCAACGCGTATGCAGCTTCCCGATAATCCGGTCGAGTACCCTTCCTAAACAAATGCCCGTATACGTCCCTTGCCACGTCGGGCGCAAGCTTGTCGCTGATCGACCACATCGTGCCGATGACCCCTCCATACCCCGCAAACAGCATCCCCGCTGCGATGTGAATGGCCTCGTCGGACAGGCTTTTCTCGCCCTTCGCGGTCTGGCATGCAGAAAGAAAGGCGAGCCCACCACGCGGTCGCGACACCGCGATCATGTCGCGGACCTTCAAACGGCGGCCGTCAGCAAGACAAAGCCCACTATCGATCCCGTCTTGAGCCCCGTGGCATGCAAAGTGGACCCAGTCGGCGTCCTTCATGAGGGAAAGTACTTCTTCGACCGTGCCATCTACGGGAGTTGTGGTGTATGCCGAAGACAAATTTTGGACGGCTTCTCTGATATGTGTCAACTCAATGGCCACGCCAGGAAGCTTCGATCGGCGGTCCGCGGTTGGCTGAGGAATGATGAGAAAGTTAAGATTGTCGCTGCAGACAGTAGTCTGATTCGGCGACGGGGCAAGAATGGCGAGAGAGGGAGTATATGACGAAACGACAAAGTCAAACACTTTGTGTCCAAGTTGCGAATATTGGTCGTCGTATAGCCCAGCGGCATGAAAGGGAAAAAACGCAAAATGACCGGTCGGACACCAGAAAATGCGCGATGGGTGTCCGGGGATCTGCCCAGAGACGGGTAAGCAGATTAACTACGAATGCGACTGAATAAAACCATACCGAGAAAGCCAAAGCATCGAGGACTGGTTTGACTATGCACTTCCACAAGGGGGACAAGAGTGTTTCCCATTCGCCACAACCCCACTCCACGCCATGCCCATCCCTTTCTTCACGAACGAGACCCTTCAGTGTGTTCTGAATATTGGCCGATCGCTGCAGACTAAAATTGGGGAGTGGGACATGAACCACATGGTCTACATTGGCGAGCACAATCAATGCATCGCAACGGCTTCTGGCAGCGTTCAGTATGACCACCGGACCAGCATGTGCACAGGCACGGAGCTGTGAAAACTGTTTGTAGCGAAGGAATGCATCGAAGCCGGGCAACTTGCGGATCTCGCTTAACAGATCATCTCGCTCAATCGCGAGGGCACGGTGTTGTTCAGCCTCTTGCCCCAATGACTCTGGCTTGCGTTCCACTACACCTCCGGTCCCAGATGGCAGCGCAGACAAGGATTTTTCGCGGGTGGCGCTCGCACGGTCCAATGCAGTTGAAAGTTGCTGAAGTCGACGAGCGTGATCTGGATGGGCGGACACCAATTCCTCGTACGAACTACGAAGTTTAAATTGCTCGCCCCAGACTACTGAGCGTCCTCGCTCAAGCCACTCCACAGCAAGTTCTGGGTATCCAGCATCTAATGCCTCCGCAGCACCACCCCGGACCACATCCGAGGCACCGGACATGAGTTCAGAGTAGCGATCTTCAAGAGAGAGACCAATCCATGCGAGTTGAGGAAGAAGATTGATGGCAACAGAATAAGCATGGAGGACGGAGTGATGACGCGTGAACTTGGCACACAATATCCATCGCTTGGATGCACGGAAGCGAGTGCGAATGGTGCCGAAAGGAGCTAAAGCAGCATGAGAATACACAGACAGTGCGCGTTGCACATCACGAAACTCTCCGAGGCGTTCAAAGCGAGAGAGGAGGGAGTTGCCGAGGTTGTAGAGAAAACGAGGCTTGTCGGGGTGGCCATCAGGGGTGAACTGAACGGCGTCTCTGTGAGTTGAAATCGCGTCGTCTAGGTCGCGAAGCTCTCCGAGGCGTTCAAAACGAGTGAGGAAGGAGTTGCCGAGGTTGTTGAGACGACCAGGCTTGTCGGGGTGGCCATCAGGGGTGAACTGAACGGCGTCTCTGTGAGTTGAAATCCCGTCGTCTAGGTCGCGAAGCTCTCCGGGGCGTGAGAAACGAGTTCGGAGGGAGTTGCCGAGGTTGTTGAGACAACCGGGCTTGTCAGGGTGGCCATCAGGGGTGAACTGAACGGCGTCTCTGTGAGTTGAAATCCCGTCGTCTAGGTCGCGAAGCTCTCCGAGGCGTGAGAAACGAGTGAGGAGGGAGGTGCCGAGGTTGTTGAGACAACCAGGCTTGTCGGGGTGGCCATCAGGGGTGAACTGAACGGCGTCTCTGTGAGTTGAAATCCCGTCGTCTAGGTCGCGAAGCTCTCCGAGGCGCCCAAAACGAGTGAGGAGGGAGCTGCCGAGGTTGTTGAGACGACCAGGCTTGTCGGGGTGGCCATCAGGGGTGACCTGAACGGCGTCTCTGTGAGTTGAAATCGCGTCGTCTAGGTCGCGAAGCTCTCCGAGGCGTGAAAAACGAGTGAGGAGGGAGTTGCCGAGGTTGTTGAGACGACTAGGCTTGTCGGGGTGGCCATCAGGGGTGAGCTGAACGGCGTCTCTGTGAGTTGAAATCGCGTCGTCGAGGTCGCGAAGCTCTCCGAGGCGTGAGAAACGAGTTCGGAGGGAGTTGCCGAGGTTGTTGAGACAACTGGGCTTATCGGGGTGGCCATCAGGGGTGAGCTGAACGGCGTCTCTGAGAGTTGAAATCGCGTCGTCGAGGTCGTGAAGCTCTCCGAGGCGTTCAAAACGAGTGAGGAGGGAGTTGCCGAGGTTGTTGAGACGACCAGGCTTGTTGGGGTGGCCATTAGGAGTGAGCTGAACGACGTCTCTCTGAGTCGAAATCGCGTCGTCCAGGTCCCGAAGCTCTCCGAGACGCTGAAATCGATACGTCAACGCTACCCCGAGATTACATAGCCCACGGGAATAGTTTTCATCCCAGACCGAAATAGTCTCCACCAATTTCCTCGTAATCTGGATTCCCTGTTCTAGGTCGTTCACGTCACCCGTCTGTCGATAGCGTTTCAACAACGCAACACTTGAAACCCCTGGGTCCTGGTCCCATACGCCAGACCTTGAATTCTGCTCCACTGTGGATCCCTCGTTCGATTGGTTCCACCCACGATGCACAGCACGAAGTTGGAGCAGGTCCCTCGCGACCCTGTTTTCGTGGCTTTCTCCAGAGCTGAGGTCTAGCGCCTCATCCAGCAATGCCTCGCATTGTGCCCTCTCCATTCCATCCCTTGACCTGTCGTATTCTCTAAATGACGTTACGGCGAGCTGAATCAGTGTCAAGGGACGATCCACGTGGCCAGTAGGACGCCTGCGCAGTGCATCCCGGTACAGGTTGAGCGGGGTCTCGACAGAGGTACCCTCCACTTGGCAGAGTATCAATTTAGCCATCGCCAGGTTCGACTGAGTAGCCGCACGACAAGCATGGTCAGGCGGACAAACGCCGTACGCCCGTTCAAACTTTGCAATAGACAGCTCCAGGTCTCGTCTTTCCCCTCGCTTTCGGTAGCGTGTAAGTGCGTTGTGACCTTGGTTTGTTGTGTTTTCGAGTTCCGCAGGCAATTCAGGGCACGACTAAGGGGATACAGCGTTTAACGATGCTGAGTCGGTATATTCCCTTACTTACATGATGAGGGAGAAGCGTTGATGAGCTCGTCTGCCGTTCGACGGTCACCGATACGGATGAACACGGCGATACGACGTCCCCTTCCTTCGGGAAGAACACAAATGCTGTCCCAGTGTGATAAGCGATATTAATTTCCAACACTCGGCCCCACTCACGAGCATCTGCTGCGCTGCGATGCAACAGTTCCCAGACAGTCACCATCAACTTTCGCAACTGCTCCCCGGCACCCAGCATGGGTTGGCATTCGAAAGATGCGTACACCTCGAGATGAACGTTGGCCAACAGGTCTGACGGACTGCATACTTTATTAGTTTTAATCGTGATAGGAATGCGGGGTCTCACATTGGGATTGGGCCAGTCCATTCGACGAAATCAATATTTACCGACGATCGCTTGTTCTCGGTTCTCCATTCAAGGCCACTGTGCCGCACCGCAGTATAGAACCCGGCAGGGAGGCGTCTCAGGCCGAGGGCGACATCGGTTGCACGGATACCTATCTCGTTGTCAGCCACGTTTGCAAGCCTTGCAAAACGCCATACCCGTAATGACCATTTCCTCCTGGTCGGTCCCCGTTGCACTATCGCATGGCTGGACTATTGGTCCAGACGATGGTATGCAGTCCTGCAGGAAAGGTCAGCCGGCAAACGGTTAGTTTCACCCCGAAACATACTGTTATGGCACTAGGAAGCAATGTTGATTCACGGCCGGGTCGTTCATGTCTGGTGGGCTCGGCGAACCCGCTCTCGGTGCCACAAGACGGCTCCAACTTTGCTCGCGAACGCTTTTTTTCGGCGTTTGAAGACATGACGGGGAAATTGAGCTGCTTGAGCACCGTAGTGCGATACTTTTCAAGGCCATACTGCAGCACAGGAAGTGGGACTCGTGTTTAGTTCCGTGCACGATGAGGCCTTGAGGTCAAATGATGGGCGGTGCGAAACTCCGACACTGGACAGAACCACGCGCACGTCTTTGCACTGGATACCTCGCGCATACATCTATTCCCCAGCCTCGCCCGTTTCATCACTCCCTGGGTACTGGCAGTGCATTGACCATTCTGGCTTCTCGCAGCTCACGCCCTAAGAGCGACGTCCGAAGACAACGACCATGCTTGCGCCGTCCACTCTCGCTGCCTTCCCAGACCATTTGCCCCCTCGCGTACCCAGAGGCCAACGAATCAGAAACTGTCGTAGCCTCGTGACAAGCCCACTCGCATTCCCCGGGTCTCAGGACTCCCCTACGTACTAGCTGGTTTGTCCTCAAGCTCGCGACAAGGACGTCTCCGCAGGTCCATCTATCTCGTCCGCCGTCCCGTGTGCACTCATCCCATCAACAAGGATCTCACACAAGGAAATCGCTTGTTCAACAGCGAGTTTCGACGGTCTTGGCATAGGAAAAATATTCGAGGACGGCGGTACGTCGTCCCACTCATGGGTGGTCCACTTCTACTCACGCGATCGCAAAGGAACGCGCAAACTCGTTCATCGGTTGCCTAATCACGTCCTACGTCGTGGAGGAGGCTGCACCCACGATACCCCTCACGGTGATCATGCAGACTCGAGTCCGACGGACGACGCTCCACATAGCCAAGGAGGCGGACGAATCATCGTCTTCATCCTACCAACGATGCCGTTCATTGCCGCAGTCGTTGCTCAAGGAACTCGAATGAGGCTGCGGGATAGCCCTGACGCCGATGCATGGTGACGGACGACTACTCGACGCGGATCCGTGTTAGGGCCAAGGAGAAGGAGAAAGCCAAAGAAGCCAAGTCGACGGTCGAGAGCGTGGAGAGGAAGAGCGAGCGTGAGTTTATCGTCTTGATGATACGTCCTGTGCGTCTCTCCCGGCGTGTTTGATGGAGCCGTGTAGGTTGGATACGTACGCCGCTGAATCGTGTCACGTTGCGTCAGAGACGATCAACGTGGCATCGACCTTGCCCCGTTCCCCGACGTGACCGCACGGCCTGAAACGTAGACTACCCGAATTCAGAGCGCCGACGCCGACGCGAGGCAACGGGCGACTGCGCAACGCGGGTTTGTAAGTATACATGCTTTTCATGTTCCACGTCCACGTTTAACTTTCTTTGGCCTGGTGAAACCACCTTTTTTAGTACGTGTATCTTAGCCTCCCATCAGCGCTTATCCCTCCGAAGACGAGACTGTCCCATCGAAGTTGAGCACGAAGAAGGGCATCAGCCTGGGTTCGGCGGGGGAGATGGACGAGGAGGCCAAGTCGACGGTCGGCGAGGATGTGCAAACGCAAGTTTGTCCTCCTGACGGCATATCCTGCGCAGGCCCCTTTTGACGCGTTTCACGCATGCTTGTCGACCGAGAGATTAACACTGCCTCGACCTCGCCTATCACGTTCGCCGATGTAGATCGCACGTTCTGGATCGCACGTTCTGAATGTCACATGTCTCCATGCCCCATCGACGAACGTGCAGCACATACCACTCCTTCGTTCTCAGATGACGCTCGTCATTCTCAGTCTCGTTTGTCCATATATATTTCGTACATGTTCGATATTTTTCAGACCCTGGATCACTCTTTGGGGCCCAATTCCAGTCGACGCGATACTGACCGAGTCGAAATGAGAGCACGAACGACCGGCTTTCCGTGCCACGGCCAGGCCAAAGATCCGCGAAGACGTCCATGATTTCAGCTCAACCGTACCGTATATCACGATTCTCTTCGACCAACGATCGATGATGGCATCCAGCAGTTGCAGGCTGGCATTCGGTCAGTTAAAGTTCGTTAAAAGTGGTTTTGCAAAGCCGAGAAGAGTGTTATGATGAGCTATGTTCGTTGTCAGAATCGGACAATGTCAACAAGAAACTCTGCGACCCACCGACGCCTTGAACAAGCCAGTGATGAACATGGCACTTGAACCTGGTTCTTAACTGCATTCCACGGGTCCCTGTCGAATGTTTGCAGGTCTACGTCTTTCGATCTTGTCCTCAGGATCCACCCAACACGTCGTACCTGTGCATGGCGGTCGAACCTCATCGCCAACGAAAAGAAGAGAGACTCACATGATAGCATACACGCGACCCCCTGCCCCGACCGCCTCGTGAACTCTCTCCGATCTCGTCCCTCGAGTCGCGCACGCCAAGATTTCCCAGCTTGCTTGACCTCGCACTGCCCCGCGAACTGCTGCAGGAATGCGTCACCGACCCCTTGCATCGCCATCCAGCGAAAGTGGTGCCACCTCTTTTCGTCAGGCAACCCCATGACTGTCTAGACAGGGTCCCCCGATGCGGTCTTGAGATCCGGGGTGGGAATGAGTTCCGAGGGGTCGTACTCGGAGGTGTCGGGCCAGAGATCGACGTTGGGACGGCCGCCGTTTGGGATGGGTGCGTTGAACCAGTGGAGCCAGCCGTGGTGGCCGTGGCATCGGTGAGCGCGTAGGAGCCGAGACATGGGACGGACGCTCGTCGCCGTAGAGATCGAGTTGACGTCTCGCGTCCTTGCATGCTATCTTGGAAGGATGTTCGCGTGGGGGGGCGCAGTTCCGACGCCGGATGTAGGCGTGCGTTCGTGGTACCAAGTTGCCTCGGTGTAGGTGCTGACGTCGCGCTCGCGAGCAGACAAGGTTCCAAGTCGAGCAGAAACACGTTCGTGGAGTCACTCGAACCGACGGTTTATCTCCTGGCCCTCTGAGTCTGAATTCGATGTATATCGATGACAACTCACAGTTCTGGGCCACAACCCCCTCGCTCACCTCCAAGGATTGCCGTCCCCTCGATCTAGCTCTGCTATGGGACGGAGATGGCGCTTCACCACGAGTCCGAGTCTTGCAGGGTGGATGTGGGCAGGTGCGCCGCTCTTTTTTCTGGGAACCGTGGAGTTCGACAGGGCGACGATACCAGGCATGAAGCGTCGCCGGTGAGTGGGAATCCCCTAGAGAAATTAGAATCGTTGGAAAGCGAGCGTGAGAATTTGATTGCGGGTCGTCGAGGCCCTGTCCTCGGTTGCACTGATTTCGTGGCGTAGCCCGGTGAGACGTCGACTGCTCACCCATTGTCATGTGTCTTTTGATCTCCTTCAGTTCTCGCTCGTCCGTGCCACTTTCCATCCTGTGACACTGCGACCCCTCGCGTCCAGTGGCACACCCACCTCGCCCCCATCATTACTCGCCCAGTGTGGGCGGTCCCAACTGCTGTAACTCCGACGCCGCGCAGAACACATTGTATACGGCCACAGACGATAACAGTTCTGGACAGTCACTGTCTTCGTCGCGCGTATATCCATTCCCATCTGACAGCATGTTTATGACGCACGTCGCACAACACACGGGTCTCGTCAGTTCTTTCGAATCAAGAACCTTCTGGGGTCGGTCTAAGAAACTCCCTGACGATTATCATGTACAACAGGATGGCCCCATGTCGAACAGCCATGGAACGCATGTCATTTCCGCCGTGATCGCAAGGATGAGTATCACGTTTGATGGCTTCTCTAGAATGGGGACCCACTGCATTTGGCGACAAGGTTGCAGGCAGCACGGCGAGCGATTGCGCTAGGCCTACCCACTGTATGCATTGGAAGCGATGGTTCACGACGTTGCTGACGCCGCCAAAATCCTTTTCCCGCATTGTCGCATCGTCCCCGCATATGTTCTCTCTCTGGATCGCGTGGTACACACCCGTCCAAATCGTTCGAAGGCTCACTTGCTTGGAAGAGGCCACGAGGCAATTAACCTGCTTACAGACGTTTTGGATCTGGTCGAACAACGCGCAGGAACGCTGTTTCTCGACGTCAGCGTGCACAGCGAGGCTGCGTCGGACTTATCTCGTGTTCGGAGTCGATGTACGGTTTGATTTGAGGACAACCGTATCACCGTTCGCTTCAACCAAACGACCGAGGTGACACCCAGCGGTTGCGGGCTGGTACCCTGTCAGTTAAAGGTCTTTCAAATGTGGTTCTACAAGGAGCGAAATGATATAGTTGTGGACGCGTAACATTTGGCAGGACGTAACGTAGACCACATCTTGTGATCACATAGTGACCTCGCTGCACCGTGTGAGTTCAGTTCTTCAGTTCTAGGTTCCAGGAGATCGTGTCTGAAGAGATCAGCGAGATGACCGACCAGGCCATACAGGACGGGCGTGAAATACGACAAAGGTAATAAACAAAGCCTGGAGTCTCGCCAACCTTCCTGATGAACGACATGCGAAACTCGACCTCGAGGTTCGACGGAAGGGCCACAAAAAAGTAGACTCCAAGACGTTCTGCGACGTGTACTTGGCGCGCATCCACCACAAGCCTTGGAGACAGAACTTTCCAGTTGCCCTGCTCGAAATTAGACAGAGAGTATGACATCCAGCGTCACGTACGATCCATGCGACCTGTCGGTGCTGCTGGAGTTCCATTGGCAAGATCCTGATCGATCAGATATCCTCGACGATGTGGCTTAGGCTAACATCCCGATGGACCTGATTCGTAACTCCGTTCCACGGGTCCCTGGCTAACGCTTGCAAGTCTGCGTCTTTCGATCTTGTCTCTGGATCCATCCAATACGTCGTACCTGTCCATTGCGGTCGAACCTCATCGCCAACGAAAAGAAGAGAAACACACATGATGGCATACACGCATCTGCCTCGGCCGCATCGTGAAATTTCCTGATCTCCTCCCTTAAGCTTCAAGTCGCGCACGCCAGGGTTGGCCTCGCGTGGTATTAAACCAGTGGAGCGTACTTGGATCGATTGGATCGCTGTCGCCGGTGCACGTGAACCTGGGACGGGTGAGTGGGTCGTCGGGCGATTCGACGATGGGCTCGCCAACATTGATATCCGACGAGGATCTTGTCCTGGACCGTGTTTGGATCTGTGCTGGCCGAGGTCAGCCAATGTGTCACGGTCGTGCAAGGGCGGCGAGCACAAACATTGAAACAAGCAACGCAAGTCGGAATCAGAACTGCCCCGGGGCCCGAATCATACTCCCACGCTAGCCGCTCAATCTCGACAAGCTCACCGAGCGAGTGCATCTAGCCTCCAAAATATCACCGACTGACCCACCTCATAGTCTTCCGGAATCTGCGCGTCTCTTTATCGCCATCCAGGGCGTCCCCGCATCAGGGAAGTCCACCTTCACCGCTCGCCTCCTCTCGACCGTCAAGCCGTCTTGAAACCAACTCAGAGGCCCAAGCAGTCCTTTGTGGGGCTTGACGGCTGGCACCTCACCCGCGCCAAATTGGACGCCATGCCAAACCCAAAGCATGCCAACCGTCGCGGCACCCACTGAACCTTCGACCGCCCTGCCTACGCAGCCTTCGTCGCCCGCCTCTGCGACCGCGACGCCGCGGTATGCCCTCTCGGTCGATCACGCCCTCAAAGACCCGACGCCAGACGCGATCAAATTTGCCCCCTCGCGCCGCGTCATCGTCATAGAGGGGCTCTACGATGCTCGACGTCGGTCCGTGGAGGAGCACTGCAGTGCTCATGGACGAGCGGTGGTGGACCGTGGTGGATCCCGCCCGGGCCCGCGTACGTCTCGTTAGACGTCACGCCCAGACTGGCGTCGCCAGGGACGCGGAAGAGACAGCCTGGCGCGCGGAAAATAACGACGAGGACAGTGAGTCGATCGCGTCTCGATGGGGACGGGGCGGAGCTGACGTGCGACAGACAGGAGGTTCATCTCGAGGAACGTGCTCGACGTGACGTATACAATTCAGAGCGTCGACGATCCTGCATATTCGATATGAGGAACTGGAAAATGGAATATGATCACCGCCATCCATGGACACGTTGCTGTGTGCTACCGTTTCCGTGGTGCAGACGCGCCCGCGGAGATCGGTCAGGTGTATTTCGCGCGAAGCCACCGACGACAAGCACCAACGGGACGCCACGAGGGTTATCTTCCGCGGAGGAATTATCATCCTTGCCTTTATCTTCTCCCACATGAATGAATACCGTTTCATGGTCGAATCAACGGACTCATCACAACTGGCGTCCGGTTTGTCAGCTCCGACGGATATGACCATCTACCATGCAGTGATGGGAAGTCAGCGCTCGGCCTGCCCCACGCCGGAGTCCACGATGGCCGAGATGGTCACTCCGCCTGGTACACAGACATGTGCGATTCAAGGTACAATCGTATTTCACTTCGCTATCTTGGATTCACCGCAAGACAATAGCCGAGTTGAAATGCTCCACAAAAGCGGGCGATGATCTTTCAAGGTGAAGTCGCCCAGCCTAATATTTACCCTGGGTTGGCTCACGGCGCGCTAGGTGGCCGATGTTCTCGAACTTGGATGCATAGAGGTCGGTTTATCACGCCATTTGTCATCTCCAGACGGCATGTGACCCCGCGTTCATTTTATCCATCGTATAGGACTAGTACTTCCCCGCGACGAACGCGTTCCATCCAGCGCCTGACTCGCGAACCTTGTTTTCTTTGTCCCCGCGAGGTCCCGGTTATGTTTTGTGGTTTCGGTCGTTTGCCGAGCGTCTGGAGGACGTCGTGATGGCCGTCGTCGCGCTCTGAATCTCGGCGTCGCACCGAGGTCGATCCAAACCTGGCGAACGTCTACGCTTTTGGGCGGGCTCCACGCGGGTCCCCCACACATTGCTACCCAGCCCGCACTGCTTTCTCCCAGCGACCGAACCAAGCCGACGCCTCTCATAAGCGGGTCTAGGCAGATCGACCACAACTCAGAGTTTCCGAGTTGCCACCGTTCGCGCTCGCCTCACAATGTTGACCTGCTCTCTTCCGGCGAGTTCTTGAGGGGTGATGTGGGTGGCGATGTGGGCGGGTGGCTCGCTCTTTTTTTCCCGGGTACCATGAAGCTCAACAGGAAAATGGTGACAACGCGATACGTAGTTGGAGACTGGACGTGGTTCGTCGAGCGTGCAGCGGTTCGAGTCGTTTGATCGGCGAAACCGGGTGGACGACTTCCCATAGCACGCGTATAACAGGACCAGGTTCTAATGTACCCGTCGAGTCGGGACGACAACAAAAAAATGAACCAATTGATCTACCATTCAAAGGCCTACATGGATGAACGGAATCCACTCGCCAAACGATGCGCCAACACTCTTTCGCAGGTTCCCGATAGCTGCGTGCAACGCGTATGCAGCCTCCCGATAATCCGGTCGAGTGCCCTTCCGAAACAAATACCGGTATACGTCCCTTGCCACGTCGGGCGCGAGCTTGTCGCTGATCGACCACATTGTACCGATGACCCCTCCGTAGCCCGCAAATAACATCCCAGCCGCGATGTGAATTGCCTCGTCAGAGAGGTGCTTGTCGCCTTTAGCAGTCTGGCATGCAGAAAGAAAGGCGAGTCCGCCGTGAGGCCGTGACACCGAGATGATGTCGCGAACCTTCAAACGGCGACCGTCGGCGAGACAAAGCCCACTATTGATCCCGGCTTGAACCCCGTGGCATGCAAAGTGGACCCAGTCAGCGTCCTTCATGAGGGAAAGCACTTCCTCGACCGTGCCACCGAGGGGTTCCATGAAGGTGGTGCGAACAGAATGCAAAGTTTGAACCGCTTCATTGACATAGCTCATCTCAGTGACCACATTCTCAAGTGGGTTTTGGCCGTCTGTCGCTGGCTGACGAACAGCGAGGAAGCTGAAACTGTTGCCACAGGAAGTGATCCGGCTTGGGGACGGTGCAAGGATGGTAAGAGAAGGTGTATATGATGAGACAACGAAGTCGAACACTTTGTGTCCAATTTGCGAATGTTCATTGTCATGTAGCCCAGCTGCATGGAAGGGAAGAAATACAAAAGGGCCAGTCGGACACCAGAAAATGCGCGAGGTATCCCCAGGTATCTGTGCGAATACAGGGGATGGGATTAGTTGTGAATGTGAGCGACACGATAACATACTGAGAAAGCCAAGGCATCGAGGACTGGTTTGACCACGCAAATCCACAAAGGGGCCAAGAGGGTTTTGAATCCAACACCACCCCACATCTCGGGCCAGTTACCCTCCCTTTCTTCCCGAGTGGGGCCTTTCAGTTTGTTCTGAAGATTAGTCAATCGCTCGAGAGTGAAATGGGGGAGCGGGACATGAATAACATGGTCTACATTGGCGAGGACAATCAGCGCATCACAGCGGCTTTCAGCAGCGTTCAGTATGACCACCGGACCAGCATGTGCAGAGGCACGGAGCTGTGAAAACTGTCTGTAGCGGAGGAATGCGTCGAAACCTGGCAACTTGCGGATCTCCCTTAACAGATCATCTCGTTCGATCGCGAGGGCACGGTGTTGTTCAGCCTCTTGCATCAATGACTCTGGCTTGCGTTCCACTACACCTCCGGTCCCAGATGGCAGCCCAGACAAGGATTTTTCACGCGTGGCGCTCACACTGTCCAATGCAATTGACAGTTGGTGAAGTCGACGAGCGTGGTCTGGATGGGCGGACACCAATTCTTCGTGCGAACTACGAAGTTTAAACTGCTCGCTCCAGACCACTGAGCGTCCTCGCTCAAGCCACTCCACTGCAAGTTCAGGGTATCCAGCATCTAATGCCTCCGCGGCACCGCCCCGGACGACATCCGAGGCACCAGACATGAGTTCAGAGTAACGATGTTCAAGAGAGAGACCAATCCATGCGAGTTGAGGAAGAAGATCAATGGCAACAGAATAAGCATGGAGGACGGAGTGATGACGCGTGAACTTGGCACACAAGATCCATCGCTTGGATGCACGGAAGCGAGTGCGAATGGTGCCGAAAGGAGCTAAAGCAGCATGGGAATACACAGACAGTGCGCCTTCCACATCATGAAACTCTCCGAGGCGCTCAAAGCGAGTGAGGAGGGAGTTGCCGAGGTTGTAGAGAAAATGAGGCTTGTCGGAGTGGCCACCAGGGGTGAGCTGAACGGCGTCTCTGTGAGTTGAAATCGCTTCGTCTAGGTCGCGAAGCTCTCCGAGGCGCTCAAAACGAGTTCGGAGGGAGTTGCCGAGGTTGTTGAGACGACCAGGCTTGTCAGGGTGGCCATCAGGGGTGAGCTGAACGGCGTCTCTGTGAGTTGAAATCGCGTCGTCTAGTTCGCGAAGCTCTCCGAGGCGCTCAAAACGAGTTCGGAGGGAGTTGCCGAGGTTGTTGAGACGACCAGGCCTGTCGGGGTGGCCATCAGGGGTGAGCTGAACGGCGTCTCTGTGAGTCGAA